>PVJI01030237.1:0-14431 GCA_004026765.1 Micronycteris hirsuta | reverse complement strand
TTATTGGTTGGTTCAGGCTTTCTGTTTCTTTCTTATTGAGTTTTGGAAGATTATATTTTTCTAAGAATTTGTCCATTTATCCTAGGTTTTCATATTTCTTGGCATACAGTTCTTCATAGTAGTGTCTTATAATCCTTTGTATTTCTGTGGCATCAGTTGTAATATCTCCTCTTTCATTTCTGATTGAGTTTATTTGGGTCGTCTCTCTTTTTTTCTTGATGAGCCTGCTTAAAGGCTTGTCTATTTTGTTTATCTTTTCAAAGAACCAGCTTCTGGATTCATTGATCCTTAGAATTGTCCTTTTAGTCTCTAAGTTATTTAATTCTGATCTGATCTTGGTTATTTCCTTCCTTCTACTTGCTCTGGGTTGTCTTTGCTGTTGTTCCTCTAGTTCTTGTAGGCATAGGGTTAGGTTGTTTGTGTGAACTGTTTTTATTTTTTTTAGGTAGGCCTGTATCGCTATGAACTTCCCTCTCAGGACTGCCTTCGCTGTGTGGGACATGTTTCTTTGTCTCCCCATTTTGGCTGCCTCTTTTTGTTTTTATGTATTAGGTAGATCTGCTAGGACTTTCAGTCTTGGTAGGATGGCCTATGCAATAAGTGTCCTTCTGGGATCCCATGGCATGGTCTCCTTGATCACCCGGGCCGGGTCCTCCAGGAATGTCCCATGTATGTGTTATGTGGGCCCTCCTGTTGCAATTGAGTCTTGATTGCCATTGGCCCATTTGTATGTGGGGTCAACCCTCAGGCTCACTGACTGTGAGGATCAACCTTGACCACAGTATATGAGCTGCTGTTCAGGTGCAGACCATTCAGAGTGGAATTTGCCTCACCAGGGTGTGGTGCCCACCAAAGTCACTCTTTGGATATGCCACTTGTGATGCTAACTGAATCCTTCTCTGATGTTGTTTGAAGTTGGCCCCTGGGTGCTGAAGTTGGGTGTGCTGGTTCTGGGGCCTCTTGTGAGGTACTCTGTTGCAGGTCAATATCAGATGCTGCCTGTGACTGGTTGATCATGTGGTTTTAATCCTCCATTTTGTTTATGTGGTATATGTGTTTACTCACTTATTAATATCATACCAACCTTGCATCCCAAGAATAAATCCCACTTGATCACAGCATGTTATCTTTTTAATGTGTTGCTGGATAAAGTTTCAGAAAGTAGACTCTTGATCCTGTCTGCTTTCTGACAGACAGGACTCTGATTCTCCTTTGACCACTTAATGACCCAGTGACATTGAATGACTCATGTCTTCTCTCCATGATGTTTCTCACCCTCTAGACAGTTGATAACGACATTAACTCATAGGATTGTTGTGAAAGTTACATGATTTAATGTATGCATAGTCTTTCTGAGGTTTCTTCATGGCTTACCATGCTGCACTTATTTATGCTACCCATCATGGAAGAACAAGGAAAGTACTGGCTGGAAAGGCCCATACCCAAGGAAGGATCACCCTTGTGGGGGACTCACTTTGTATAATTGGGAAGGAAATGATGGAAATTTTGGTTAAGGGGATAATACAGCAACCTATAGAGAAATAATTGAGCATCATATAACAGTAAGGCAGGGAGTCACTTCTGTCTGATCAGAAGTGAGTTATTTTACATATGCTCAAAGAAAGTTTCTATGGCTTGGGTTAAATTTCTCCCTGAATCTGATTCCAAAAATTCACCAATTTTTAGTTGGAAACCAGTAAATCAATCTATGGAATGAGATTAGGTCATTTGTATTTTAATTATAGTTTTCTGAAAACACAAGGACTATCCACTACAGTGATTTGGATGGTTGGCATTAATTCCTGATTGGGAGGACTTTTAAACAGACCCACATTTTTATGCCTCTATTCTTACATCATATCAGTGCCTTACAACAGTTTTGGTGTACATGGTTTAAATGATAGATCCACTATTTCATCAGTTTCATTTACCTGTGCTCTTAAAATAGTGGGAATAATTACTGTATTTTGCCATACATAATGCACTCCTGTGTATAGTCTGCACCCACATTTTTGGCCCAAATTTACAGGGAAAAATATTTCATTTTAATTTTTTTAATTCAATTATTTATTTTATTTATATTTAGAAACAAAACTGATTATCATGTTCCAGGGTATTATTTTGCATAAGGGTATCGTTATTGCTATCTAGAGTTACATTTTTAATGCATAAGCATAAATAAAAGAATTAAAAACATTTATAAAGATTAAAGATAAAGAGATAATCTTAAAAGCATCAAGATAAAAGAAGAGAGTTACCTACAAAGGAGTTCCCATAAGACTATCAATTGATTCCTCAAAAGAGAGCTTGCAGGTAAAAGAGGAAAGAAGTAATGGAAAGAAATATTCAAAGTCATGAAAAGAAAGGACCTACATCCAAGATTACTCTATCCAGCAAAGCTATCATTTAGAATGGAAGGGCACATAAAGTGCTTCCCAGATAAAGTCAAGTTAAAGGAGTTCATCATCACCAAGCCCTTATTATATGAAATGTTAAAGGGACTTATCTAAGAAAAAGAACATCAAAACTATGAACAATAAGATGACAACAAACTCATAACTATCAACAAACTGAACCTAAATAACAAAAACAAACTAAGCAAACAACTAGAACAGGAACAGAATCATAGAAATGGAGATCACTTGGAGAGTTGTCAACAGGGAGGAGGAAGGGGAGAATGGGGGAGGAAGGTACAAGGATTAAGAAGCATGATTGGTAGGTGCAAAATAAACAGGAGGAGGTTAAGAATAGTATAGGAAACAAAGAAGCCAAAGAACTTATATGTCTGACCCATGGACATGAGCTAAGATGGGGGGGGTGATGCTGGAGGGAATGGGGGTACTGGGAGGAGGGGGGCAAACAGGAGAAATAAATGGGACAACTGTAATAGCATAGTCAATAAAATATACTTTAAAAAAAGAAAATGAAAAGACAAAAAATATTTATATAGATACAGAATTAGTATTACCCATGTATAATGTGCATCCTTATTTTTCCCTCAAAAATTTGGGCAAAAAATGCACATTATGCATGACAAAAGACAGCAAATGGAGTAGGTCAATATCCTGAAAAATCAGGAGTCTGGCCTAACTCAACTACTTTTATTATAAGGGAAGCAAGGAGCAAAGCAACCACTCACTGTTTGACTGCAATCCAGCCAGGTGTGCAATTAACAAAGTGAACTGTTAATTTCATTATAGGTGTCTGATTGAGGAGAAGATAATGATGCAATCTCAACATCATGCTCTTTTCTCCCTCAGAGTGTTTCTTTCCGGTCTGTGCCCCAGCAGTTCTGCCATATTGTGACGGCACAAGATACTTTCCCATCAGCTTGAATTCACCGTCTGCACCTCCACTCAGCGGGGCCGATGGGTGTACTGTGCCGTGTTCCAGTTCCAACTCAGTCATGGAAGGAGATGCTCCTTTTGTCCCAGGGAACGCTACTGCCAAGTTAAACCCGACCGGAAACAGGTATCTAAGTGTACAAAATAAATTTTTAAAAAGTGAGGTTCACCCCTATATACAATGAACAAATTAAATAATGTGTATGATTCCAACAAAAATGCCCATTTATCACAAAAGGACCTTAAATACCTGTTTTAAATTTATTGAGAAAATTGTCAAGTTTTAAATTTTATCTATTAATCCTAGGACAGTGCTGAACATGTAGGTTAGTGGTGAATAATATTGTTTTATCAGCTATTATTCAAAGTGAAATCCTTGTGGAATGTCATTTAAGTAATGAAATGAGAAATATTTTCTATAGCATTCAGGAAATATTTATTGATTATCTGTGACTTTGATAGGAAATTATCCTCTTAGTGTCTTTAGTAGCTAGCTACCTTAACAGGGGTTATTCTCCTAATTTTTCTGAATGTGAAGAAGCAAAAATTAACTTGATTCCTCAATATTTAGCACATATGAGCATTAATGATATCTCATGCTAAGATATGGAGCAACCAAGTATTCATCCTCAAATTATGCTTTTTCTCTGCATATAAATTGGTTTAGCCAAAGAGAAATTAATATACTAAGGGTTGTATGTAAATTTCCTGTTTGATTGTCGACTTTATTTCTCAGGCTAAGTTTAAAATTGCTGTAATTCTGATGCCCTGAGCTTTGATCTTATAAGTCTCTCTCTAGTGTTTTATGATCCCTGCATTTCCAACAACTATCTGGGCAGCTGTATCTATCCCCAGGCCACTTTTCTCTTCCGTTTGATTTTCAAACTCCAGCAGCTTCTATCTTATTGAATCAAGCACAGCTTAATCTGCTGAGAAATTTGGCCTCCTTTCAACCTGGTAAAAAGTTTTCTTCAATTCTGTCAGATCAAGCTACAATCCACTAGATCTTCCTGAAAAATACAAAGTTGCAAAATGTCTATGGTTTCAGAGAGACCCAACTGGACTAAAATATATGTATAGATTTTATCACCTTTTAAAAAAATAATTAATTCAATATTTTTGTAGGAAATATATAATAAGCTATATAATCTGTTTGATGCTATTGATTAAAAGGTTACTAAAATTATCACAATATATTTTATGTAAATACAATAAATACATTCCTTCTTGATATATGTTACATTGTACATCTATCCATGAAAATATTCAATAAAGTAACTTTTGTGTTTCTTTATCCATCAAATTCCATCCTAATATCCCTGATCAGTAACCATAAGGAGTTTTCACTTTTCTCTCATTTTCTCCCTTTTTCCTCTATGCTTTTCTTAACCATGGAAGCTACAGCTTGTTCAAATACATTCACACTGTGATTAGGAGAATTATAACTAAATATAAACATTTTTCTATAGTATAGGATCTTTTCCTTATATCCTTTGAATTTATCTGGAGTTTCATTATTGAATAAAATAAAATTATCCAATGACCTCTGCCAAGTATGTCCTATAAATGAATTCTTTGCTTTTTCAAGATTTTCTCTTTCTGCTTTTGGGAATCCAGTTTTGATGCCTTTCTAAATATATCTCCTCTCCCCCAAATTGTTCTTGGTAATTTGTTGGTCAATTTTTCTCTTTCTCCCTGAAAACAATTTATAATTTCTAAGGAATTCTTTAGTCAAAAAATGTAAGTGTCTGTGAACTGAAGAAAGAAGTTACATATAAAGGTGCTATTAATTCTGATAATAAAAAAATTATAAAGGCACTAACATTTAGAAGTTAGGCATATTTTCATGGCATTCCAGGGATTATTGACTTTTAGATCCTCATTTCCAGTTCCAAGTTGGCCCATTACCTGAAGTTGTATCTTAGGAGCAGGGTTAATGAAGGTGAGCAAGCAACGGAACCAGCTTATAGCCCTGGTATTATGTTAAATGTCTTCTGGCCTAAATCTGGGCTGCACAAATATGGTCAGTCAGATGTGAGATCATGGAAACTCATTCCTGACTAATCATCTCTTCTGACTTTTTTTTTTTATAAAGAAGTTTTAAGTTTATCTTTTTTATTATTGGAAAAAAAGAAATGGAGAGTGAGAGATTGAAACATGGATTTGTTGTTTCACTTATGCATGAGTTCATTGGTTGATTCCTGTATGTGCCTTTCTTTCGTGGCCAGGGCAAGAAAGTTTAAGTTTATCTTTGTAAAATTCTGAGCAGGATATTTAGAACAGTTCTGACTTTATTAAAATATTGATCCAGCTTATGGGTTCAGTTTGTTTTGGGAAATGATCATTAACCAGATATTCTATTCAGTGCTTCAAAATAAATTTTGGGGAAAAGATACTTGTGACCTAATAAAGATTTATATTTTTTCAACTGAATTTTCTTTTAATAACTATTTTTAAAGATTTTATTTATTTTTAGAGAAAAGAGAAGGGAAGGAGAAAGAGAGGAAGAGAAACATCAATTTGTGGTTGCCTCTCATATGCCCCTTACTGGGCACCTGGCCTGCAACCTAGGCATGTGCCCTGACTGGGAATCAAACTGGTGACCCTTTGGTTTGCAGGCCTGCACTCAATCCACTGAGCTATACCAGTCAGGGCTTAATAACTATTTTAAGTTGGATATTAATTGACATTCCAATAAGCCAGGAAGTAAATGTTCAATTATCTTTGTTACCATCACACTGACTTTTAACATAAAAGATGTATAGAGAAACATTTTTATGTAGACTATATTTTGTAATTACATTTTAAAAATCACACTGACAATACCTTCAGTGTAGAATTAATGATATTACAATGCATTTTATTGATTTGTATAATGAGCAACATAATAAGCACTATTGATTTTTTCATTACATTCCAAATAAAATTGTTTTTCCAGTCCCTTTAATGAAGGTTTAGTGAAGACTTCAGCTGGATCCACTGAGTCTTTACCTGCTTATCCTGCTCGCTCTTGTGTGAAGCAACCAACCCTGAAGGCCATCCAGAGAATGGTTTGAAATCAAGCATGAAGAATTTACAAAATGGGTGTTATCTGCTGAGGGGGAGTTTTCAAGTTTTTGTTTTTTTTTTACTAGAACTATTGACAATAAAGTTCAGGAAGTCTCCACCTTCAGAGCTCCCCCCATCCACCACAGATGAGAGTAAGTCTACTAAGACTTGATCTGCTTGGGAAGGAAAAGTGGCCAGTCTCTCAAAGGAGAAGGGCCAGGAGGCTGTTCCTCAATGGGCTTTTATTGGGTTTAATTTGCATATGAATACAGGGCATATATGTAAAGCTCATCATTCATTGTCAGGTAGTAATGATCGAACAATAGATAACATTCAAAGAACCATGAGGGCTTATTCTGAGTCAGGGTCATAGCTAAAGGGCCATAAAACTTTGGGGAAACAAACTCCTTCTATGCTTAGAACCTTATCATTTAAACTGAGGGTATTAGCAAAGCAGGTTTCACAGGAATTTTTGCATTCTCTCTTAGGCCTGATCACCCCTGAGAACCTGACCTTTCCAGCACAGGGCTGCACCCACCTCCAGCATTGTTTCAGGCTTGAGTCAGACAGGGGAAGTAAGGCAGCCAAGAGATTAGGAGACTCTTGCAGACAGAATGAGGACCCAGGCTATGTCAAAGCTGAGGGGCAAGGGTCCATCACCCTCTTTTTCTATAGCCCCACAAGTCCTCCCTGAGGGCCCCTCCATGACCATGCCTGTCTACGTCATCCCTCCCTTGAGGAATCTTACCTGTCATTGGCTAACCCATCATGTACTGGGGGCCAAGCAGGGTGAAGTGAAAGGTGGCAGAGGTGGCACCCCTGCCAGGGAGATAAACTTTGTCTCCTTAGTGGTTTAGGGTCCCAAGGTCTCTCACTCAGCCTTAGCCATGGGGGTTACAGCTTCTGAAACTAGGCAGGGCAGTTCCCAACAATAAAGTAGATTTAAAATGGTGAAAGATGATTATCATACAATTGTTAAATGTGGTGTGTTAAATGGTAGAAGTCTTTAAAAGTTCACATTCTAATACTCAGACTCTATGAATCTGACCTTATTTGGAAAAAAGGGTCTTTGTAGGTATAATTAATGGCCTTAAGGTGACCACCCTGGAATATCCAGGTGGCCCTAAATCCAATTACAAGTGTTTTTATAAGAGACAGAAAACACAGATGTTGCAGAGATACACCCAAAAGCCAAGGACAATTGGGCCACCAAAGGCTGAATGAGGCAAGAAAGGACCCTACTCTAAAGCTTCCAGAAGGGTGTGGCCCCACCAACTACATTTGCTTTTAGACTCTTGGCTTCCATATCTGTGAGAGAATACATTTCTGCTGTTTCGGGCTACTCTGTTTATGATAATTGTTTGCATCAGCCTCAGGACACCAATACAAGAAATGATTTCCATAAGTGGGATTGCCAGGAAGAAAGAAGGAGCCTCTGAAGAGCCAGGCATCTGACATGGCTTTGCATTATCTTGAATTCCCTACATTCTTTGGACTGAGTGGATCTTGAAGAAAAAACAGAACTTGAAAAAAACTAGATTTTGCGGGCATAAGTCTTGGGAGATTTGATTTAGAAAATGCCTTAAGAAGACTGACCAGGAAAAGTAGAAGACTGGTATTAAAGTGAAAGAAAAAAAAAGACTCTTTAGGTGACACTAGAAATATTTGCTTCTGGGTGTTTTTTTTTTTTTTTAATTTAATTTTTAAAAATAAAATCCCTCTCCCCTGCCCATGCAAACCACCACTCATTTCTGTGGACACATCCATGTTATTCTTTGGTGTGTGATTGCCTTAATGAAACTTCCTAACAAGTCTTACTAGTCTGAGAGACTATTCAGAGTCTTAAAGTGGCTTTATATTTTTTTCTGTTTTGAGCAATTAAAAGTTAATTTTAGAAGTTACCTTTTAGAGGGCATCCACCCCCCCCCCCACCTCTTGCCCAGTTCTGTCAAGTACTTCACTAGAAGCTTTTGTTGGTCAGCAGGCTACATTTTCTGACCAGAAAGTTGCAAATACCGGGGACACGACTCTTATCTTTACTTATCACTAATCCAAATCCAAACTCTCAGAATTTTGTAGATAAAATTAAATTGGATAGAAAAGGTAGCTGACCTTCAGATAAAGTCATTTTGAAGAATTTCAGTTAGATGTGACAAAATAAGAAAATAAAAATGTAAGGCTGCTCCAGAGGGAGTGCTGATAAATGGCCAGAAATGTCTTTCTCTAAAATTATTCAGTCCTTGTTATCAAGAGAAAAATAAGCACGCATTAAGCCAAATACACTCTTTTTCTACACTTCCTGCTTTGAAAGAACCACATTTTACCAGGGAGACAACACTGCGGCTGGAATACAGTTCATGCCACAGACACATTGAAAGGCATATTCACAAAAGGCCAAATATTAAATACGTGATAAAAACTAAAAATTAAGGTTTTGTTTTCAAAGAATTTCTTTGGCTGCCATATTTACTATATTCTGGTTCAGTAATTATTCTGAATTTACCATATAAAAGACTTTCAATTATAGCTTTAGGATGAAGTGAGTACTTAGCGTGCATACAAATTGAAAATCCCAACTCCCTCCATTCCAATGCCCTTTGCTGATGAAAATGTAAATCTCATTTTTAGATTTTAGAAGATGGAAGTTGTAGTCAGAAAAATTGCTAGACCGTGTTAGCTGTTCCACTTAAATTAAGTGATATCCTACATATTTCTCAAGTAAATTAGTTTTCACCAGAATCTACCAGCATAGCAGACACAAACTCCGGTCTTCCCCACATACATAATCTGTTTTGGTGATATTTTCAATGTTCGGCACAGAGGCATGAAGATGTGCTAAATTATTAAATGACGATGCATTAATTCAGGTTCTCCTTAGAAAGTAGTCATAGAATGTTTTCCTCCCAGATTAGTAGTCCAGGAAAAACAGCCTGGATTTCCTGAAAATGAATTTTTTCTCCTGGAGCCTCACTCTCACATCAACACACGCTTCCATTCAGAGCACAAACTCTAGTCTAGGCTCTAGTTGTGCTTATTGGAGTCATATTTATGGTTTTAGCTTTATTGAGGTGTTGCTGGGATACAAAAATGTGCACACATTAACACACACATCTTGAGACCATTTTCTTTGCTGGAGCGGATGGAAAGGAGGAGCACTATTTTTACTTTTCAACTCTCCAAAATCTTGGCATTTTTGGAATCCAGGTCGTTCCTTCAAATTATGCCTCAAAAGTAGCTCCTTATTGTGTTAACCTCTTTCCTGAAGTATTTTATTGTATGCAGTTAGAAAGAGACAAATGTACTTTTAATAATCTGTTCACAAGCCCCCTTGTGCAAACTCCAAAGACCATTAGATATATACATATTTACTTTCTAAGCTGTGTGATGCAATCTTTCATTCCCTAAATATTCTGAACTATCTATCATGGGTGCTATCTTCTCAGCTCCCTGTAACATTTTCTTCAGCACTTCCCATTGTTGTATTAGCTTCTTCATCACTTTAAACTTCCAGCAGCCAGCTGGTCCCAGAAAAAATGCCGTATAATTTGTTATGATAGCACTTAGATGTGATAGTACTATTGTACTATTGCTATGTTCTATATTAATGGCTGCAGTAGTGTGGCATGAGAAACAGCCACAGGACCTCGGTGACATGAATAATCTGCTTTTATTTGGCACCCAAGTATACAAGTGGACAGTTCCAGCCAGGTTTGGTGGAAGGCACTCTGGTCTTGGCTTGCCTGCTGATCATCTGATGGGCTCTGTGGACTGACAGAAACTCCTCAACTCTGCTCTTTTGTTTCTGTTACCCTTTACCAGGACCTGGGCTAGCCTTGGCACATCTGTCTCTGGCAGTGACAGAGGGCAAGACCAAAAAGTGTGAACTGAATCATACAATGTTCTCAAGGTTCAGCTAGCATCACTTTGCAGACATTCCGTTAGCCTGAACAAGTTCAAGGTCAAGCTCAGAATCAGATTAGGAGGAATGTTTTATGACAAAGGGTGAGGGTGCTAGAAAAGAGGAAACATCAAGGCCAATTTTACAATCAACCATGTAAACAAAGTCAGCTTCCAGTTTCTAAATTAAGGTGAATTTGAAAACATTATTGTGATCTGGAAGAATAAAGTAACAATAAACCCATAAATACTGCCTGAGAAACGTTATATAACTCATGGAACCTTATTTATTTTTAAATTTACTTTTTATTTTATGCATTTCTGTATATTTCCTGTCTGTACATATATCATGGGGTCCAAAGCATTACTTAAAAAACGAGAATCTGAATCACCTTCAGCTCATCAACTTTAGTAAATATGAAAACTGAGTCATATCTGTAGACATGTATAGACAGGTCTGCATCTGTACAATGCTTCCAGGACTGATGGCAATGATGTGTGGCCACTTTCTTTCCCATCCAACTGGAAATGAGACATCAGAATGCCCACGACCCAACCAGTTGACGTGGAAGGGTGCTGAAACATGAGAAAGAC
Organism: Micronycteris hirsuta; assembly: GCA_004026765.1. Taxonomy (NCBI): domain Eukaryota; kingdom Metazoa; phylum Chordata; class Mammalia; order Chiroptera; family Phyllostomidae; genus Micronycteris; species Micronycteris hirsuta. Next base: position 3,548 of record PVJI01030237.1, on the reverse strand, counting down.
ATATAACACATTTTAATTTTGAGAAGGGCAAAAAAATTGCATTTTGATTTTTTGTGAACGTGGGGGTTAAGGTAAGAATCTCAAGAGAAGTTAAACTAATATAGAATTTCAAAATACACTCTGAAATAATGATGTCTTAGAAAAAGTACTTTCTCTAAAGAAGCAAAATCTTAGAAGTTATATTCTAAATATAGACTCCAGAAGTAGATTTTTTAAAGCACCAAAGATGGTCTATTATGTTGTAATTTCTTCAGAAACAGAGGATTAAATATTGATGCCCAATCAATAGATGAATAGCTAAGGTGACTCGTTAAGTGGTTTTGAATTGGACTTTAGACAATAATACAAAGTCCTTGTTCAGGTGGCTCTAACTACATCATTTGTTAAAAATGGTTTTCATTTTGTAATTTAGTGGAAAATCAAATATTTGATTCAGCTCTTAGAATGTCTTTCTTGAAAGAGTTGGACTTTTCCATCATTACAGATAAATCTATGCCCCTTTTCTTCCTTGCAGCATCTGTTTTATGGGAGTGCCACCCAGTGCTGCTACCATAGAGCATATGCCACAAATAAACAAAAGAGGCATGCACTTGGAATTAGCAGTAGGATCCTGCACCATCTTGAAATAAACATGACACATTAAAAAATAAGTGTAATAAGTGTACGTCATGGCTCTGGAGGCAATCATTTTACAAAAGGGTTCTGACATACAAAGTAAGTTCTTCATCATTTTATTTTTTCCACACTCATGGGGAGTCTGAAAATGATGTGTGCGTACTTTTTATGAGCTGCACCCCAGTTCCTTACCTTGGACTGTCATTAAAATATTCAGTCATCTGTATAAAAACAGAAGAATTGTGGAGTATCCTCTAGAGCTAACCTCAAGTTGTCACTGTCAGATAAAGAAAAACTAAAATTTGGCATTGACTGTATCCAAAAAAAGCAGAAATCATGTAGTAACAATGAAGATAATAAAAAGAATTTATGTTAGAATGAACAAAGGAAATCAATTTCTTGTGCTTTTTTCTTGGTGGAAGGTCAACTTGTAACCAGACTTTAACAGCATATTTGTGTGTATGTATGTGTATGTTTGTGTGTGTATTGAAATGTATATTTCATATATATTATGTACAATATATACACACACTGAATTATATATTATATACATGCAGGCATATACACACACGTGCATGTATTATCTATACACATTATATACACACAAATGTGTGCACAAACATATGTATACATAATATTCACATACAGCATTGCATGTATATGTTTGTGGCATGTACATACATATATTCATTCATGTCTTATGCACACATTTTATATTATATATGTATGCATAATACATGTCTCTATATACTGAGTATAAATATTATATACAGTATATGCGCGTTTACATATGCAATATAAAGCATATGTATATTATATATGGTATGTGTATGCACATACAATAATACATACAACACAGAATAAAAGTCTAAAACTAGCACTCACCCTGTGGATAGCAAGTAATTGTAATGTGTGGTTTGACTTGAAAATCAACAACACTCTTCTTGCCACTTCCCCAGATTTTCTCTAGCTGCCCCCAAGTCCTACCATGAAACTCACCAATGACCCATGGTCTGAGGACAGTTCTCAAAGAGCACATGTGTCACCTACGAGCAGTCATAGAGTAAGCTAGGCTGGTCACAGACGACAGCACTGTTGCTGAGCACAAAAGACATGGCTGATAAAGCTCTGGAGATGGCAGGAGAGTGTGGGAGCTGCCACATGAGCCCTGCAGAACCTCAGAAAGCAGCATAATAATGAGGAATTAGGTGACATGATGCAAACACCTTCCTGGCAATATGACCTGTACACCTCAATTGAAAGGCCATCAGAATAAGCTGATTTCCCTGAAGAAAGCCAGCCACTTATGGACAGGGTCTTCATCATGCTTGCCTTTTCTGTGAGATTAGCCAGGGAAAGAGGATGCCTGACCACCCCACAGTTGTATACACTAATTTCTTCCAACATAGTTCTGGTCGAACTCTGACTGATGCATGTACTCCCTGGACAATGGTAATAATTACAGGTTTCACTAAAATGAAAATGGTTGTTTTTGTCATTTATTATATCAGGAGATTATAAAAGGTCAGTAGGTTAACTTGAGTCATTTTTTTGTGAAACTGCCATTATTGTCTAAACTTTAGAGTTTTGGTTGCAGCCTGGGTATTTGCAGACGTGTTTTATATTGCATTTATTACACTACATGGTGTAGGGAAAGAAGTACTATAATTAAGAGCAGTCAGGATCAAGTCACATAATATCTCATTTGGTGACTGTAGGAAAGTCATCACAATTCCTTAAGTGGCCTTATTTGGAAATGTGGTGCATAGTATCTACACTGAAGTCATGTGTTAATTACTGAATGAGACAATATTATGTGAGTATATCATATAAACTGTAAATTAGCAGCTTCAATTCTATTAAGCTCCTGGAACTTTTGAAATCTCCTTGATCCATCTCAGAATTTCAAAGTGACCATCACCAGCCAGTCCCACTTCTCTTGATCAATTGTGGATTTAAGTTCACCATTAAGTGAAGAGTGTTGGAAACAAGATTTTCTATATGGTTTGTCCCAGACACTGCATACAATATTGAGTCTCCAAGGGAGAACCTAACTCTTCTAGATTAGTGAATGGGGAGATTGCTCTCCAGGAGATAGTGCCTCTGTTTATATGAGAATTACAAGTCAGTTTGCACCTAGGACAAAAATCTAAGGATAGCTTTGTTCCAAGACGTGTGAAGACAAGAATATCACTTCAGATGTAGAGTTCTCTGATATTCTGGCTTAAGTGACAATAAGGGACAAGATAATTTTAGGAAAGGTCCTATGACAGCAGGCACCTTTCAAAATGCAATATTGGGACCAGGAAGAGATAATAGGTAAAAGAAAGGAGTAATTTGGATGGAGAGATTAAAGTTTTCCCTCAGGAACGGAGGATTTATCAGGGTTGACACAGATACATGAAATGTTAAAATGGTAATGGGATGTAGCTTGAATTTAATCCTAGCATGAAAGGGGTCATTGAAAAATATATTTGAGAGTGTACATCGTAATGCCATAAAACAATCAGAATGATGATGATGCTTCAAGACCTAAATCAGATCTCACATTTCTGTTGTCTTCAATTCACCATTTGTTCATTAATGTAGCTAACTTGGTCTAAACATTCAACAATATCTTCTGGAGGCTTATCCTGCGCCACCTTGCAAGGTTCTTGGGAACATAGATGAGAAGACATAATGCTCAATCTCATACGAATCATGACATAAAATTGCTACTCTGTACTGTTAAACACTAATCCTCTCTTTTGCTCTCCCAAGCCCTTGGCAACTGCCTTTCCACTTTTTTTCTATGATTTTTGTCTACTTTAGAAATATCAAACTGGAACCATGTAGTATTTGTCCTTCAGTGAAGACTGGCTTATCTCACTTAACATAGTATTCCCTCCCCCAGGTCCATCCATGTTGTAGCACATGTCAGGGTTTCCTTTTTT
>PVJI01030236.1:0-14427 GCA_004026765.1 Micronycteris hirsuta | reverse complement strand
CTAGAGTGAATGCCAAGGCCCTGAAGTGGGAGCATACCTGGCAGGCCCCGGGAAGTGTAAGAAAACCATTAAGGCTGGGACAGAGTAGACCATTGGGAGACTACCAGGAAATGCTATCAGAAGTAGTGGGAGGAAAGATCAGGCCTTGATGTGGTTCTTGAGTTGTATTCAGAGGAGTGTCCTAATCTGATGAACATTGCTTAACGGGATACCATGGTGATGGTACTGAGCATAGACAAGAGTGGGGGACCAGGGTTGTGAGAAGGGTTTGGATTACCAGTCCCCAGGACTCTGATACAAGGATGTGAGGTGTGAGATAAAGAAAGATATCAAGGTCAATTCCAAAATTCTGATCTGAGCAAGTGAAAAAATTAATTTGCCAATAACTGAGATTAGAAAGAGTATAGTTTAGGTCTTGGAGAGTACATGAGAAATTCTGTTTTATACACTTTTTTGACTTTTATTACTTTCAACTGGAGGTGTTTATATAACTCTATCCACCTATATCTGTATAATTATGTATGTCTATATAATATATGCATTATATATATTTTATATATTAGAGGCATATATAACATATTTTCCCTCAAGGAACAACTACTTAGGTATAAATATATATTGGGAACTATAAGCAAAATAAAGTGAAAAAATAAGAACTAGTATCAGGAATTATGGTATTAGCTCAATATAAATTCTATAAATTACTGTTTTATGTCTACTTGGTCATTATATCCAATTTCCCTCATCCTCAATTATCTCACCTGTAAAACTGGTATGATAATATATGTTCTCTGATTTAATTTAGAAAGTGATCATGTTAAAATATTTGTGAATAATTCTATATAAAAGATAACTGAAAATAGAATGAAATAAATTAAACATTCAATTTGTTGCAATTGAAAACACTTAGATAACTATTAAATCTTAATTTTAAGTCTTAATCTTAAATTTTGTTTCAGGAAAAGTAGACAAGTATTGCAATATAATTTTACTAATATTTAAAGAGCCCTTTTACTGTGGACAGTACAGATATCACACATACAAATGAGAACAGGATAGATTCAAGGAAAACTTTCCTCTATCCTTCCTTCCTTCCTGCAGGTCCAGAGTTAGAACCATATCCTGAAATGCGTTTCCAATGACATGGATCACAGCAATCTCTGTTTTGCAATTGTCAAGTAGCCTGTGAATATCCTGAGCAAAGTGGCAGTTATTTTTATCTAAATTATTTGTGGACAGTCAGTGGTTTATAATCTGAATTCGGTAAGTGACTGCTGAATAAAATAATAGAGTCATCACTCTTTAACTCTGTGATCTCACATTTTAAATATGACAACATTTAAAATTAGAAACGAAGATCAAATCTAAAATACAAATGTTTTGTAGTGTTACTTGAGGAGACCTGAGTCAGTGGGCTCTTCTCCTCAGTTCTTGCCTTGCTCACTTCAAGAGAATTCAAGGGAAAGACAGCACATATAGTGGGAATGAGATGATAAATTTATGAAATACACTTGAGTACAAAACTATCCACCCTACGTAGAGAGGAAATAAAGTTGTTAGTAAGTTTGTTTTATACACTCGAGCCAGAAAGTACAAGTGGGCATCCAGCTAATCTGAGTGCCCTGATTCTCGGAGTTCAGGGGTTGTAGACTTTAGCCGGCTTCTAGTGTCTTCTCCTCTTCACCCTCCAGCCCTTGGGATTAATATATGTTCACAAATCTTTCTTTCCCAGCTATGAAAATGGTTACAAAGGCTTTCTTTCCCAAGAAAGTGATATGCACAGAATTTCAAGGATTCCCTTTATTCTGTGCTATCTTAGTTTTGCTTACGAAATTTGAAACACCTTGCAATGTTATCGGACCAGGCTCAGGACTGCTGAGTCAGTGAGTGAGACGTGTCTCCCTCCTCCCTGCCTTAGTTTACTATCTGTCCTACCTAATAGTAGTAGAAATTGAGGTCCATAAAGGAATTTTTCTACAAATCCTTTTAAAATTACTATCACTTTCATTATTATTTAAAACTACAAAAATTATATCTAAAACTATTATATAAAATAGCAATACAGTACATAAATTTTAATGCAGTTAGACAATTATCACATGCTGTAAATAAAAGTACATATCTAGAAAAAAATGAAAAGAAAGTGTGAAACTCAAAATTAAGGCATCTGGTAAAGTGGCTAGATACAAGCCAAACCGTAGACATCAAAAGTTTCAGAGTTTGTTTTATAGTCATTATTTTGGATAAGAAATTATTTCACTTGACTAATTGTAACATATGTAGTTTCATGTGAAATATTGGTTCAGAAAAATGTGACCTTTCACTTGAAATCATACAAATGACTCGGTCTTCCATAGTTACTATAGTTGGTTGCAGGTTGGATATAACCTTTCATGGTAGATGAAGTAAAATGGGAATATGGTCACTGTGTTAAGAGAAGACAAAAGAAACCTCGAAGCTAAACACAACCCACACCAGAGCAGCCTTCAGCAGTGCCAAAGAAGAGCTAAGCTGTCTTAACAGTGAGAAAGACAAATTGTTCCATTATCACATGCGTGGAAAGTTTACATGAGTTTGTTTTTTATAGTTTTCCTCGTTGAAAAGGCAAATAAATGATAAAAAATGAAATCAATGGAAATAAGCATTTAAAAGGCCACAAATCTACCTTGTAATTACAAAGATTTCTAATCTCATTTGATTCAATGATAAAATTTTATGTAGAAACAAAATCTTCCAAACATTTCCCTATAAATTTTCTTCACAGTGACTATTATTTATTTCTTGGAGAACATTAGAAATTGATGTTACTTATATTTTAAGATGAATAATAAAAATTTGAAATAAAGTTTTGATAAAAGATCTCGTGCATCGTATTTATAAAAAGCCCACTAAATCATTCATCTAGTGAATATTTATTGTTCACAATGTATATTTTATTAAGCATTGACAATAAACCATTGAATGGAGAAAATCCTGCTTACAGAGGTTTCCATTTTGCTCAGTGTTATGAGTTGGGTGCATTGAAAAAGCAAGCAAGCAATCTCCACATTCTGCTATGCACAGTGCGCACCCACGTTTTGTGGGCATTATGCACGGGATTGTTATGCCCATGGTAGGTAATCATTATACCCAGGTATAACATGCATCCTTATTTTTCCCTCAAAACTTTTGGCACAAAAGTGCGTATTATACACAGCAAAAATACGGTACTGGGACAGATGTTAATTGCTAAGATGGGAGTAGTTACATAGTGTGCCTCAGAGCTTTTAGCAGTACCACTTAATGGAATGGAATTAATAACATTGTATTTGTTTCCTGTTTCAGCTGTAACAAATTGTCACAAATCTGGTGGCTAAAGTCAACATAGATTTAAGTTTTTACAGCTCAGGGGATAAAAATTCTAAAATGGATTGGTGGGGCCATGTTCCTCTGAATACTCTAAAGGGAGGAACTATATTTTCGTTTTCTGCTTTCTAGGAGTTGCCTGTACAGTAAGTCTTCATTTAATGTCAACAGGTTCTCCTTCACTTTCAAAGCCAATGGTATGACATCTTCAAATCTTTCTCATTCTCCGCTTCCATGGTTTTATCTTTCTCTAACTCTGATCATCTTGCTTTTTTCTTATTAGGATCTTTGTGATTTCATTGGGCTCAGCTGGACAATCCATGATAATTTCCCCACATCAGGATTTTACTTTTAATCAGCAAAGTCTCTTTTGCCATATAAGGCAACATATTTTCAGGTTTTTAAGGATTAAGGCACAAACATCTTTGGGGGTCATTCTACTTGTCTGTCCAGGAAAGATAGATCCTATTTTATATATGTTAACTGCAAAGAAGACAATTATTACTAGGCAAAACTATTACTCAATAAATGATTCTGTGATAGTTGACTATATATTTGGAGAGAAATCATCCATTTAGGTGCTCACCTGACAATTTACTATCAGATAGGAAATTCCAGACGGAATTCATCTCTAGAGGATCCCATTGATGTAGACCATGGTGGGACCGGACCCTCTAGCGTTGCGTGGAACACGGCTCACAGCACTGACTCCAGCACTCCTGTAGGTTAGCAGTGCAAATTAAAAAATTATTCAGGCCCGGCTGGTGTAGCTCAGTGGATTGAGCGCGGGCTGGGAACCAGAGGGTCCTGGTTCGATTCCCAGTCGGGGCACATGCCTGGGTTGCAGGCCAGGTCCCCAGTGAGGGCCATGTGAGAGGCAACCATATATTGCTCTTTCTCTCTCCCTTCTCCTCTCTCTAAAAAATAAATAAATAAAATCTTAAAAAAAAAAAACTTAAAAAAAAATATTCAGGAGGAAATTTGATAATACATATCAAGATTCTTCAGTTATGTGTGTTCTACTGGAATTTCACTTTGTACAGAGTCCGGCAGAAGTAAGGCTTGCTTGAGTGTGCTTGGTAGGGTAATAATTTATGATTTTATAATTTTAATTTTATAATTTATAATTTCAATATGAGCATTTCACCTAAAACATCATGGTGTGCTTGAGTGTGATACTGTGATGTTACAGAATTACATGCTTATAATTTTGTAATAAAAGATTTTGTAATAAAAAGGGGCGTTATTTGTGCCAGACCCTGAATTTTGTTTTTAAACATATAAGTGTGCTTGATTTTATAAGAAACTTTTTATGTATAATGATAAACATCCTAATTACATATTTAATGGAAATATTTAGAAACAGTCTAAAATTCTCAACACTAGTAGCTTAAGTAACATATTTTACATCTGTTGGATATAATATTACAGCTATTAAAATGATCTTACAATAAGTTTTATTGATAAAATTAATTATGTAAGTGATATAGTTAGGATAGAAGTTTCATATATTGGAGACTATTTAATAATATTTAATTTTCCATACATATTTATCACTTTTTCTACTGATATGCCACCAAAATGTAATAAAATATATTAAACTATTACTAAAAGGAGAATAACAGAACTGATGAGTGCACGAATATGTCAGTAAATGAAAGGTGGAAAGAAAGGAGAAATGCCATGACTACCTTAGGAGAACAGAGAGGAATGCCACTCTAGGGTATGGATTTTAAACTGCTTTTTTTAATTATTATTATTTCTTTGCATGGTTGTGTTCTTCATTCAAAATCTCTAGGTGGTGCTCTCAGTTTGCCACGTTTAGGACACAAAATTTAACAATTACTGAAGGGGAGAAGGAAGGTCTAATATCTGCCTGTGAGTTCTGAAGTGGGAGGCGTGGCCCTGCCCTACCAACCACCGATCCTGTGCACAAAAATGACGCAACCATTCTCTACGTATCAAGTGATTTTCAGTTCTTCCCCTTAGCTTACTATCCCTTGTCTACCCCCAAATGCACCCCTGCTTGTCAGAATCCAATAATTCCTTTAAGTTTTAACCTACAGATTTTTTACATATATTTTTCTCTAAAACTATAATTAATTTATTAAATTAGGATGAATTATTTTTCTCTGAGTTTTTGTAATGTCTTTATAGGACATTAATTATATTCTGTTTTTAAGATCACATTTGTGTATACTTCTGGCTTTCTTCCTTCTGGAAGTGAAGATATTTTCTTTGTTCTTCCTCAATGCATCATTAATACTGGTTAAATTAAATCTAAAATTAATCTACACAGTTGCAATAAATTTAATAACATAGATAAGTAAAGTTCATCGGGAATGTATTGCCTTGTTATTTTATATAAATTAGCAGACAATTTTTATATTATTTTACTTTTTAACAGTACATAGTTTATTCATACAACACAAGCATTGTGTCAGATGAGTAATATACAGACCCTCATCTCAGGAATGCAACATCATATGTATTAACATAGAAAGTTAATATTTAATAAATAGTCTAATATGTACTTTAGCAGAGGTGTGTACAAAGGGAACTATGGGCCTTAAACAAAGAATTCACCTTGAAGATGTTGCCACAACAAATCTAACACTGAGCTGATCCTAGAAAAAATGAATACCATCTGATCAGGAAAGATTAACATTACATACATGAGGCCATATATGAGAAACCTACGGCCAACATCACACTCAATAGGCAAAACATAAAATCTTTGTCACTAAGATCAGGAACAGGAAAAGGTGTCTAGTTTTACCACTTCTATTCAACATACTATTGGAAGTTCTAGCCACAGTAAGCAGACAAGAAAAATAAATAAAAGGCATCCAAATTAGAAAGGAGGAAGTAAAAGATGTCATTGATAGTACACAGATGTTGTTGTTTGCGGATGACTTGATAATATACATAGAAAAACCCTATAGATTCCACCAAAAATCTACTTGACTTAATAACTGAATTTGGCAAAACGGGGGATTCAAAGCCGATATTCAGAAAATGATAGCATTTTTGTACACCAACAATGAAATATCAGAAACAGAAATTAGGGGGGAAAATTCCATTTGCTATAGCAACAAGAAAAATAAAGTACCTAGGAGTAAACCTAACCAAGAAGGTAAAAGACTTGTACTCAGAAAACTGCAGAATGTTGAAGAAAGAAATTAAGGAAGACACAAATAAATGGAAGTATATGCCATGATCATGGATTGGAAGAATTATCATTAAAATGTCTATACTATGCAGGCAATCTATAGATTCATCGCAAGTCCTGTCAAGCTATCAATGACATATTTCACAGACATAAAACAAATATTTCCAAAATGTATTTATTTATTAATTATTTATTTATTTACCTACTCTTTAGATTTTATTTATGTATTTTTGGACAGAGGGCAAAAGAGGAAGAGAGAGAAGGAGGGTAACATCAGTGTGTGGTTGCCTCTCACACATCCCCTACTGGAAACCTGGCCCACAACCCAGGCTTGTGCCATGATTGGGAATCAAACCAGTGACCACAGATTGAGGTTGGCGGACTATGTTCAATCCACTCAGCCACACTAGCCAGGGATGAAAAATTTGTATGGAACTATAAATGACCCCAAATAGGCTCAGCAATTTTGAGAAAGAAGAACGAAGTAGGAGGGATCACAATACCTGACATTAAACTATATTACAAGGCCACTGTAATCAAAAGAGTCTGGTACTGGCATAAGAACAGACACACAGATCAATGGAATAGAAGAGAGAGCCTGGAAATAAACCCATGTCTCTATGGTCAATTATTATTTGAAAAAGCTGGCAGGAGTATACCATGGGGTAAAAGTAAACTCTTCAACAAATGTTATTTGTTGAATGTTGAAATGAATTTGTTGAATGACTGGAGAGCTACATGCCAAAAAATGAACCTCAACCAGCTGGGGGAGAAGGTCCCTGAGGAGGGGCAATGGGAGATTAAGAAAAACACAGACAGTTTAAGGAAAAGCAGGGGCCAAGTGGGGCATTGTCCTCAGATGGAGAGACAATGACCTTGAACATGATCTCCATGTTCATTTTATAGGCGTTAGTTAGATAAAGCCCAAGGACGTTTTGCAGACTCAGGGAAAAATTACAAGCATAATTGTTCTGTCCCCAGGCTATTTAATGGTAAATATTCTTCTGCAAAAGTTACAGTCTCATTCAGCTGAAGCTTGCAGTTAACTATCTCCTTCTTAACCCCTGCGGGTCCCGGCTGTTGTTGCTGCTGGCTTGATCCACCTTGCAGATGCAAGCAGTCAAGTGCAGCCTTGCCAAGCACTCAGCCTTAGCTTTGACACCAGCCTTCACCATCATCCACATTCAACCACCAACAGAAATAAAATCAAAATGGTTAAAAGACTAAATAAAAGTTGTGACACCATGAAAGTTCTACAGGAGAACATAGGCAGGAAAATTTCAGATATCCCACACAGCAATATTTTCACTGATATGTCTGCTAGAAAAAGGAATATAAAGGAAAGAATAAGCAACTGGGACTTCATCAAATTAGAACGTTTCTGCACAGCTAAAGAAAACATAAGCAAAATGAAAAGGGAACCAACTGTATGGGAAAATATATTTGCCAATGATATCTCAGACAAGGGTTTGATCTCTACAATATATATGAAGAACTCACATGACTCCACACAAGGAAGACAAACAACCCAATTAAAAAGAGGCAAAGGACCTGAACAGACACTTCTCCAAGGAGGACATACATACAGAGAGCCAAAGACATATGAAAGGATGCTCAGCATCACTAGCCATCAGAGAGATGCAAATTAAAACCACAATGAGATACCACTTCTCGCTGGTCAGGATGACCATCATAAACAAATCAACAGACAAGCTAGGGAGGATGTGGAGAAAAGGGAACACCAGTACACTGTTGGTAGGAATGCAGACTGGTAAAGCCACTATGGAAAACAGTATGAAATTGTGTCAAAAAACTAAAAATGGAACTGTCTTTTGACTTGGCAATTCCACTGCTGGGATTATACCCTAAGAATCTTGAAACATCAATTCAAAAGAACCTATGTACCCGATGTTCATAGCAGCATAATTTATAATAACCAAGTGCTAGAAGCAACCTAAGTGCCCATCAGTAGATGAGTGGATCAAAAAACTGTGGTGCATTTACACACTGGAATACTACACAGCAGAAAAAGAGAAGAAACTCCTACCCTTGCAACAGCATGGATGGAACTGGAGAGCATTATACTAAGTGAAATAAACCAGGCAGTGAAAGACAAATACCATATGATCTCACCCATAAGTGGAACCTAATCAATAAAACAAATAAGCAAGCAAAATAGAACCAGAGATGTGGAAATAAAGAATAAACAGTGACCAGAGGACAGGGGCCAGGGAAAAACAGGGGAAAGTTGGGTATGGGTCTGGTCAAGGAACACGCATGAAGGACCCATGGACAAGACAATGTTGAGGAGATTGAATGTGGGAGAGTAGTGGTGGGCAGGGCAGGGGAGAGTAATGTGGGGAAAATGGGAGCAACAGTAACTGAACAGCAATAAAAACATTTGTAAAAAGGGACAAAAATATCCAGAAAAGAATTTAAAATCATTAATGCCTGTTTCAGCCAGATAATAGCTTTAAACCTCTGTATGATAAGAGAGATCAGAAGCAAAAATAAAAGATGAAATGGTCAAAAAATAAAATTAAACTATCTAGTCATTAGGCTTATTATCAGAGATTCAAATAATGTCTCATCTATTACTTATTATTCTAGACCATTCAATATTTGAAAGTATCTGACACAGGAAGGCAGGTACCTTACTTATTCTTTTACTTAAAGTTTCTTGAGACAAAACATATGGATGTCCATGAGAGTTTAAAAAATCTTCCTGTTGCAGTTTTTAAGTGACAAGAGTATAGTCTTCATATAAGAGTGTGAGCACTGTAATTGCCCTATATAAAATAAGTGCAGGATAACATAACACCTCTCATACTCCCTATGTTAGTGTTTTAGGGCTGCCATAAAGAATACTCCAGACTGGGTGAGTTAAAGAACAGAAATTAATTTTCTCATGGTTTTGAAGGCTGGATGTTCAAGGTCAAGGTGCCGGTGGTTTGGTTTTTCCAGAGGCCTCCCTCCTTTGTAGATGGCAGCCTTCTTGCTATGTCCCCACATTACCTTTTCTTCATCATGTGCACTCCTGGTGTCTCTGCTTAGGGGACAGTAATCACATTGGATTAGGACCCTCCCTTATGATCTCATCTAACCTTAATTACCTCATGAAAGGCCCCATCTCCAAATATAGTGATATTAGTCATCAATGATTCAATCTATTAATTTTAGGGGGATACAATCAATCTATAATACTGTCCTTTCAAGGTAATTTGTTTCAACCCTGTATCTAATGCCACAGCTTCAGCTCCAGTTACTCTGCAAGATGTGGTAAAGGAACTCCAGTACAGCGGTGGTAGGTTTATTGTTTTGTTGAGGACCCTGAATACGATGGAGAAAAAGCCAATTTTCTCCTGTGTATTTAGAGTGAAGACTGGTAAGAAATTTTTCTCTATTAATGTTAAAAAAATAGTTTCATGCAAAAAGAAATTAGGCTGATAAATTATTATGCCATTATTCAATGTTTACATTTTATTTTAGAAATAAATTAAGAAAATATGCATTTCTGATTTAGGACTGAATAGTCAAACAGAATAAAACATACGTATTTTGTAATGTGGTATATCAGTGCTGGAAAAGAAAATTTTCATTTAAAACACAACAGGTTATATCCTTGACTTTTTTTCACCTAATTCTTTCAAGTAATTATCTATAATTTAATGCTTTCAAAAACCAAAATACATATCAAGGACTAATTTTACAACAAATTTGCATGAAGAAAATTCACTAAAATTCTAAGACTATATTTCAAGTGAATATATTTGCTTCCTTGTTAATATATTTAACAATCTGCTTTAATTCATTCAACAAATAATTATTAAGTTCTTACTAGTGTGCTAGACACTGTTTTAAGTTCTCAGAACATATCAGTAAATAAAACAGAAAGGTCATTGTCCTTGGTGAACTTACATTCTCTCAGGAAAAGACAGGTAATTAATAGCGAACATATGAATAAATAAATCACATGGTAAGTTACAATGTGAGAAGTACTATAGAGATAAAGAAAAATAAATCAGCATGGGGAAATTAAAAATGTGGCATTGGAAGAAGTTTAAAATTTAGATATGGCGGCCATCATAGGATTTATTGAGGAGGAATATTAGAGCAAAATTTGAAGTAGATGTTAAAATTAGACATGCAATGTTCTGGCATAAGCAATAGCCAAGGCAGATGTCTGTAATATTTGAGAAAAGTAAAGAATTTTGTCTGGCAGAGTGGAATGAATAGATGTGAAAGTAGAAAAAATGAGGTTAGAGAGAAAACTTATATTTACATTATTTACTTCATGAAAATCAGGTATATTTGATATATTTGTGGATATTTTATTGATCAATTCCACTGAGAGAACAAGGGAATCCATTTTCAAGTTTTTATTCAATTAGTACATTTTGTTATACTAAAGTTGCATAGGCTGGATATCAAGCAGAAGACAATATATTTGTAAAAAAAAAGAAAATCTAGACAGATTAAGAATAAATATTTTAATAACTGTAAGTGTCAAAATATTGAACTTTTCCAACTTTTTGTATGTTTGCAATTTTCCATGTTATATTTTATTTCTTTTTTTTTAAGATTTTATTTTTATTTATTTTTAGAGAGAGGGAAAGAGAGAGAGAAAGACAGAGAGAGAAACAGCAATGTATGGTTGCCTCTCACATGGCCCTCACGGGGACCTGGCCTGCAACCCAGGCATGTGCCCTGACTGGGAATCGAACCGGGACCGTTTGGTTCCCAGCCCGCGCTCAATCCACTGAGCTACACCAGCCAGGGCTATATTTTATTTCAAATTACTCTTTTACTTGGATACTAAAAATAGTTTGAAACGGATAGTGTAGTAGGGAGGTGGTGTGCTCAGCTGAAATTGGGAACAGTCTCATTAGCCTTCGGACTGCACTCTCTCTATTAAACCATATTTTTTCTCATACCAAGTGGGCAAGGCCAAGGTCAGTGTCCTACTCTCTATTTCATATGTCTGGGGTCTTTTTTCCATTGGTGTTTTTGTGGATCACAAATGCAGACAGTTTATTGCTTTCCATTTCATGGCACATTCTCCCCCATGGTTCTGTGCAAAGTCCCACTTTATTTTCCTTTTATTTTATTACTATGTCTGTTCATGTCCTCCAAGTTATGTGTTTTCCACTTAACACAAAGAACAATCATAAAATGATAACTCAGTCCTATGCATATTCGAATTGCATAAATAAAGAATCTTATTTCCAAAGATTTGTGTTTTCCTCTAAAATCTGTGGTGAATTGAAATCAGTTCAATAGTTTAACAAAAAGGAGATGACAAGAAATGCAAATTTACTACGTCCTTGGTCAAATAGCTAAACAAAGTGATTAGGTCAATATTGTCAAGTACTATGCCAGGCAGGTATTTAAACTACACTTTTACAAACAAAATGATATAAATTTGAGTAACTTCTCAATGGATTTCATTAATGTATAAATATAAATGAATCCAGTAACTGCCCATTCTCTCCATGTCCATGTTATATTATCTGCTTTGAATTATCCAGATGACTGGGTGAACAATTGCTTGTATCATTTAAATTTTAATTTATGCAGACCCTTTCCCCCTCTCTCAAAAGCAAAAAACAAAGAACTGAGGTAGAACTTTGCCTATTTATGCATGGTTATAAAGTGTGAAATTCAAATTATGTATTGTTCTATTATAAAATTATGTCCTTTTCAAAACTGTATTTCAATAGACAGTGGAGCAGTTGCTTGCTTTGACAAGTATCAGTGATCACCTATGAGGTCCATTCCTATGTACAATATGAAGAAATGCATAAAGCACAATGCTATCCAGTTGTATAACATTTGGTGAATTTTATTAAAAGTATGTGCATTTGGACTTCACAGTTGGCAAAAGAATTTACTGCACAACGAAATTGAATTTGACGCTTAAACACAATACTAATATTTTTCTTAAGTGCAAGTGTAACCACGTGGAAACTTCATTTCTTTAATAAGACATTTTCTCCCTTTCATTTCAGCACAAACTGGCCCTGGCCAGCACCCTGACTCAAGGGCTTCCTCCTCCCTTGCAAAACCATTCCCTTAATCAGCTTCAACTCTTAGGGACAAAGCCTCAGATCTGTTGAGCACAGAAAGTTTCTGTCAAACTAGAGATGATATCTAAGCTTCAGTTGTGCTTCAGTTCCAGACCCAGAAAAGGGGCAGACCCAGACAAAGTGAGTCTACGGCTGAAACTAGGACCCCATGCAAGGATCTACCCTCTACCCTAGCACCCACCCACCAGTAGAGACCATGACCTTGACTACCACCCTAATTCCACTAATCACAGTAATGATTTTCCCCTACGTAATCCAACTTTAGTAAGCCATCAGGGAGTAAGACTCTTGAGCATTAGCTCCTCCCTCTCTAGGGTGGGTCGTTTCTTCAAATAAACTCTCACTGTCTTGGGGGCAAACTCTTGTTTGTGTCTTACGGGGCTTTGATGTGCAAGCAAACAGTCCCCTTCAGGCCAGCACCACAACCAGACTCCAGGGTCAGTCGATGTCTCATAAATCTTTCTGTAAAAGGTGAGAACAAAATGATCAGGAACAGCAGCACATTTGCAAATTAAATTTTAGGTCTATCTTTAGAGCAGGAAGAACATTTAGATATCAACTCGCTTAACCTTTTCCCTTTGCCATGGGAGACTGAGTTAAACGATTTGCTTAACGATGTCATTTTAAATAAATCAAGCAATGTTGAGAACATCAATTTTGATCCCCTTACTTTGGTTAGTGGTCTCTCCATCACGGGTTAATATCACATTGATAATAGAATTCTCTCTAAATATCTTAGGGGAGTTAGTGTGACAGGCGTATGAGCCACTTCGGAAAAGAGTTGGAGCTGCCAACCCAGAGGAACTGCCTTGCTTTGCACCCTTCAGACTCCCGCAGTGTTAAAACTGCGCGAGACAACCTTTGCACTGGGCCTGAAGCAGCACTGAGCTCCACGCGACTGCAGCCATGATGACGACCATCTGAAAATTAAAGACGTTCTTTAGATTAGCATCATTATGTTAGTTTATTGGGATCTATAGCGATTTTTTTCCTTAACACACCCACAAAAGTTTTATCCTCCTTTTTATGTAATTATTCTCCTTCCCATTCTCATAAACACTCCTTGTCTCCACCTTCTAAATCTAATTGGAACATTATATGGGTTTCCACTGAAATTATCACTACTCTTTTAAGTTTCAAATGCTTGTTGCCTCTTGCTTTGTCTTTTATTTTTAGGTTAGCACATGGTATACAGGATGAGCTGAAGAAGCGTAAAGAGATTATAAAGTAGATTGTGGTAGGTGAAGAAATGAAAATGAAAGAATGGAGATAAGAGATACCCTGAAATTTGGGGCTTGGTTAGCATTTTGACTTTAAGGAGATAAAAAGTTGAACAAGACTGATTTTTATGCTTACAAAAGGAAGAATTATTAAGAAGACTGACAAGGACTATCCAAACTGGAGTGGGAATGACAGGATTCATTTGGTGACTGGGAACAGTACACTTACATTTGTGGACTAAAAGGGACCACATACTAAACCTGATGAGCTCAGGAGACGCCTATGCCGAGGTCTTCCAAGCTGAGACTTAAAGTAACCACATAGGATGGTCTGAAATGAAAACTTTCTAATTAAAAGCAAGTCATGGAAGGGAGTCATATCCTAGATAGGTATTTTTTCCTAACGCAGGTCAATTTTTACCTTAACCGAGCCTGGTTTTTTTTTTTTTTTTTTGCATCTGCAATAAATACCCAATAACAGCAACTTTGTAATATCTTAGCAATTTCATTTTTTCCCAGACCCCTCAAAGCACAGCTACCACACCAGAGCAAAGACCACAAACCCCCTTATTGTAACTGTTACATGGTAATTGTTAATTGTTAA
>PVJI01030235.1:0-14449 GCA_004026765.1 Micronycteris hirsuta | reverse complement strand
AAAAAAAAAAAAAAAAAAAAAAAAAAAAAAAAAAAAAAAAAAAAAAAAAAAAAAAAAAAAAAAAAAAAAAAAAAAAAAAAAAAAAAAAAAAAAAAAAAAAAAAAAAAAAAAAAAAAAAAAAAAAAAAAAAAAAAAAAAAAAAGGCCCAAATGAAAGGACACATCAAAGCTCCAGAAAAAATACAACTAAGGGATGAAGAGATAGCCAGCCTATCAGATGTAGAGTTCAAAACACTGGTAATCAGGATGTTCACAGAATTGGTTGAGTATGGTCTCAAAAATAGAGGAAAAGTAAAGGCTATGAAAAGTGAAATAAAGGAAAATGTACAGGGAACCAACACTGACAAGAAGGAAACTGGTACTCAAATCAATGGTTTGGAGCAGAAGGAAGAAATAAACATTTAACCAGAACAGAATGAAGAAACAAGAATTCAAAAAAATGAGGAGAGGCTTAGGAACCTCTAGGACAACGTTAAACATTCCAACACCTGAATCGTAGGGGTACCAGGAGAAGAGGAAGAGCAAGAAATTGAAAACTTATTTGAACAAATAATGAAGGAAAACTTCCCTAATCTGGCTAAGAAAATAGACTTCCAGGAAGCCTAGGAAGCTCAGAGAGTGCCAAAGAAGTTGGACCCAGGGAAGCACATAACAAGGCACATCACAATTACATTACCCAAGATTAAAGATAAGTGGAGAATCTTAAAAGAAGCAAGAAAAAAGGAGACAGTTACCTACAAAGTAGTTCCTGTAAGACCATCGGCTTATTTCTCAAAAGAAACTCTACAGTCAAGAGGGGGCCGGATAGAAGTGTTACAAGTCATGAAAGACAAGGATCTACATCCAAGATTACTCTTTCCAGCAAAGCTATCATTTAGAATGGAAGGGCATATAAAGTCCTTCTCAGATAAGGTCAAGTTAAAGGAGTTCATCATCACCAAGCCCTTATTATATGAAATGTTAAAGGGACTTACTTAAGAAAAAGATCAAAACTATGAACAGTAAAATGACAACAAACTCACGACTATCAACAACCGAACCTAAAAAAAAAAACCAAAAACAAAAATGAACTAAGCAAACAACGAGAATAGGAACAGAATCACAGAAATGGAGATCTCATGGAGGGTTATCAGCAGGGAAGGGGGGAATGGGGGTAAAGAATAAGTAGCATAAATGGTAGGCAGAACTAGACAGGGGGAGGTTAATAATAATAATATAGGAAATTTAGAAGCCAAAGAACTTATATGTATGACCTATGGACATTAACTAAGTGGCGGGAATGAGGGTGGGAAGGGATGTGCAGGGCAGAGGGGAATAAAGGGGGGAAATGGGGCAACTGTAATAGCATAATCAATAAAATATATAAAAAAAAAAAGAAATGAAGAAAAAGTACCATTTCCTTTCTTAGGGAAATGTATGCTAAGCTTTGCAAGCCAACCTGCATGTTAATTTTAAGACATCAAAAAGTGTTTATTTCCAGCACCTCATTGATCATCACCACAACTACAAGATGCATTTTATTATCCATATTTTGCAGATAAGGCTGTTGGTCTAAGGTCGCACAGGGCTTAAAAGGGGTGGAGTGTGTGTCTGATCTCAAAGCCTGTGCCCTTTCCAGAAGAAACTCTAAGGCTCTTACGGATTGAAAAAAAAAATCACACTATTCTCTCTTCCACTAATTTCAAAAGGAAAAATCAAAGGAGCCCACCTCCTTTCTAGCTCAGTTAGGCAGATTCATCTACATATGATGACTGATGAATTAGTTAACTCTTTGCACAGTTGCCTTGGCAACTGGTTTCTTTTAGAATTTGGCTTAGTTACAGAGTTTAAAGCAACAGTATTCCTTATAATGAGTAGAATGTTAAATTGTATGTGAAATTAAACAAAAACTAAAATTGTTTTATCACAGGTGGGAACTATGTACCCTTCTCAAAGTTGGAATGGCTCTTCTTAAAACTTGCAAGGCTGCTGACGAAGAACAAGGGACATGGAGTCTAATATTTGTCTACATTTGCCGTTACCTGGTTTGTTTATAGTTGTCATTAAGTAGGAACCATTTGATGGATTTATGCTATAGACAAATTAAAGATTGATGTTCAATAGGGAGTTTCTGATTGCAGATGAGTCCCGAGCCATCTCAGATGTATTAGAGTGGGGATTTTCCGAGAGGAAGAAGTGACATGCAAATATAGAAGGCAAGAAAAAGCCTGTAGGGACGGATGGAAATTGGAGCGACTGGTATAAACTCATGGTTTCTAAAATATGTACATATATGCTCATAATTACGTGCATACTTATATATGTACATTTGTATGCATGTATATCTATATGTGTTTATAAATGCATATAGTTTTTAGTTCTGTCTGCTGAAAAGGTCAAGAAGTTAAGACGCTCCAGGAGCAGAGGGCACACACCTCGTGCTCAGATCTTGGTCTTTGGTATTACTCTATGCCAAAGGGAACTAGGGCTCCTCAGAGAAATGGGTGATTCCAGGGTGGGGGCAGGGTAGCTACAAGATAAATTTGGAACATTGTTATGCCAGAAAGTAAGAAAGTGTTTTAAAAGAAAAGCCAGACTGAAGGGGCTCTCATTTAGCCAAATCTCGGATGATTTGAGCACCAAAACATTTAAGTATGGTAATGAATTCTACACAACTGAAAAATACAGGAATATCATATGCCCATGCCAATAACAAATAGGTAAATAAATAAACAAGGGAGAAGGAGGGCACCTGCCACTTGGCAACAAGTGCACATGGGAAGGAGTCCTGCAAAAAGAGAATGAGCATTTGCAACCTGCACAGTGATGTTTGGGTCAGACAAGATTCAGCAATGGAGGCTAAATCTAGGGGAATATTTTCATGAGGAACAGATTAGCTGCATGGTCTCCCCTCTGACTGCTTATTAGTTGCAAAATAAAAAATAACAACTGCAAAGTGGAGGAATTAGACAAAAATTTGGCTAACCAAAACGAACACCATCAAAGAGGGAGGGGCTGGACACCATCTGCTGTCAGAGGCAGAGCCCGAGAAAGACACACATCACCCATGTAGTATTTTGGCCAGGGAGGCTTAACCTGAACTTAAATAAGGACGAAATATCAGGCAAACCTAAAATTAAAAAAGAGAGGGGGAGGGGGTGGGAACTATTCTTCAAAAATGGCAATGTTACAAAAATAAACAAAAGACCATGGAAATATACTAGGTTAAGGGAAACTAAAGAGATACCAGACTCTTGACTGGATTCTAGGCTTGAGGGCAAAATATTGCTAAAAAAGAATTGGGTCAGCTGATAAAATTGGAATACAGATGGCAAATTAATATACTTATTGTATCAATGTTAAACTTACTGAAGCTGCTAACTGTGCCTTAGTTATTTATATAACTGAATATCCCTCTTCTTAAGTACATATAGAATTCTTTCCAGGACCATGATGTCCACAACTAACTCTCAAATGATTAAGAAAAAAATCCTGTATCTGTGTCAATGTCTTCTGTCTGCAGATAGAATGCAACCAACAAGGCAAACAGGGCAGACATTAACAAGAGGTGAACCTAAGTGATGGGTGTCCAGGAGTTCTTTGTATTCTTCTCATTCTCGAAATTATGTCCAAATAGAAGGGTAAAGAATTAAAATAGCACCACTGGGGTTCTCTGCTCTGCACAAGGTCCACGAGTGCATTAACAATAAAGTGCCTGGGCATCCAGGATTCAGCCGAGCTCCCTCCAGGCCACGTAGACTGTGTTCAGTCTATGTATTCACAATGCTGTGTTCCTGTACCTTCATGGTACCTCTAGTGCAGAAACTAGGTAATGATACGGTAGTGTTGGGCAGCTAAGAACAGTCTGACTATCCTCCTCACTGTGATTATTAGTGCCCCTTGAGTTGCCGAAGGACTCATACCGTACAGTTTCTGCTTAGGTCTGGAAGGAGCGGTCTCTGATTCCCTGCTGAATCGTGGTCCAAGGGGAAAGCGCCGAGGCTAGGGGATCGGAAGGCCTGGCAACGCCCATCCCCTGGGCAGTGGATGGCACCACACTGGGCTCTGCCCATGGAAGGCCAGACCTTCCCAATACCATCCTTCCCCTTGGGGAGACTGGAATCCAGTCCCCAGGGAAACACCGAGGAGACATAATTGCCCCCTCACTTTCTCCCTCTCTCTCTAAAATCAATCTGAAAAAAAGAGAAAGTATATTAGATCTGGAGATGTACTGACAACTGAGGTTACGTCTCCAGTCGGCTGCAGAACAACACAGACGGTATTACTCTACTTGTCTGCCATTATCTGTGGTCACAGACACGTATCTGTGAACGGAAGGAGAGCCCGATGGGCCCCCAGTGAACTGCTGGGGCCAGGGAAGGGAAGGCTTTCACTTCTGTTTACTGTCCTGGATTCTCTGAACTTTTTATAATGAATGTGTGTTCTTTTTAGTTAAAGGGGCCAAGTATAATTTAAACGAACAAGTATAATTTAAATGTACTCCATTTAACCCAAACTTCTTATTAATATCACCCATTAGTACTTTGTTAAGCGTCATGGGAGGCTCACATTAGCCCGGCATTCTCCCATTTCCCACCTGAGTTCAGCCTTCTCCCTTATCTGGAGCGCTTTCCTCTGGCATCTCTGCACGTCTATGCAAGTCCTCTTGAAGTCCTAGGCTCAGTTCAGTGATTCCTGCCTGAAGGGAACACTGGTCTTTCAGCTCCTGGCCTTATCTATGTCCCACTGGTTCTTTATTTCCCTTCCTCATGGCTGTGGTTCTTTGTGAAGCATGGTCTCTCTACTAGGACAAAACCCTCCAAAGGCTGTTTCCTACTGTGCCTGTCAGATTCATGCCTACTGATTAATGAAAGAAAAACTCTACATGCAGCCTCAGCCAATGTCCTGAGGTAGGGAGGGTCCTGGACTAGACCACGACGTCATCATTCTCCATGATAACTGTGAGGCTTCTGTAGGGCTGCGGCTAGTCTAGCTCTATGCCGTGCGTGTTAGCAGCAACGTGAAAACTCCCAACACTCAGCCGTTTCACTGTTATTTGTGTTTCATAATCTGTTCTGTTGTCTATATCCTAAAGTATGATCATGAAACAATACATTTATACACATAGGTTTTCCACAAACACTATTATCATCCTTTTAAAGTCTATAATCCATAAAGGAAAAAGAATGTTTTATTGCACATGGATTTTCCTATGGTAGAATTACTTTTTTAAAAAAGTTAACGAAATATTTTTAACTTTATTGATGTATTTGTAAAACATATTGTTTTACATCCCTGTTTAATCAAATAAAGTGTTTTTAAAGTATCTTCTCAGTCTTTGATTTTATAGAATCTTATGGAAACCAAAAGAAATGATCAGAACTCTGCATTCTCTAGTGTTGTTTTCTTTCATAAGACATTAAAATGTTTGCATGCAGGAGGCTTTTAAAAGATTATATTAAGGAAAATTTCAAACATATGCAAAAGCAGACAGAACAATATAATGAACCCCATGGACCCTTCACCCAGCTCCAGCAGTCATCAACGCATGCCTCATCTTGCTGCATCAGTTCCCCCATCTCTCTGCTTTCTCCTGGCATACTGACACACAGAGGCATGATCAGATCACTGGGGAGGAGAAGGGAAGAGCCAGGAGGAGTTTGCCAAGGCAATGGTAAACAGCCCAAGATGGGATTGGCTGAGAAGCCGAACACCCCTAGTGTGCGTGGAATTATGGGCCAGAAGATTTAAACAGAAGGAGGCAAGAGACTTGCTCTCTTGTTCTTCCTCAGGGATGCCTGGGTGACCATGCTGCAGCCGACTGTATTTTTCAAAGGATGGTATTTTAAATGAGAGACGGAATTCCAGGCATAGCCTAGGACTGGTCTGGCCTGGCAGAGGGTGGCAGGGCTATTTTTCTTTGGGTGTTGTAGAGGGTATGGGCTCTGAGGCTGAAGCCTGCCCTTCTTCCAAAATTGTGTAACTTTTGTATCTTATGTTGTTTTAGCTTGTAAACTAATCTTAGAGAAATATGATAATTAAAAACTAATGGGGAATTAAAAACTAATGGGGAATAATAGGGGAATTCAGGAGTTAAAGGTTTTGTCCTAATTGATAGGCTTAAGTGATTAAAGCTGGAGCTCAAGAGTTAAAGCTTTTAGCCTCAGTTGATAGACTTAAGTGAATAATGCATGTGGAAAGCTGTTACTCCAAAACTGTAGCTTTTAAATAAAGACTCCTTTCCTTTTTCACCAAACCTCTGCCTTCGGAATTTTGCCTAGAGGGTGGCAGTGGGCATATCGCAGACATCATATCACCCATAATCTTTTAGTGTATCTGAAAAAATAAAGGCTCTTTTAAAGTAATACATTCACAATGTCATTACTGTACCTGAAATAATTGACAATAATTGCTCAGTATCATCAGACATGCGATCAGTTGGGTGAGGAGGCTCTTGACACCAGGCTCTGGATGTGGGCCTGGTGTCAGTCTGAGGTCCTTGATTAGTTCTAAGTTCCAGATGTTTCAAGGACCTGTGGATATTAATTCTTTTATTGACCCCAAACTGGAATTACTGGTGCAAGATTACTGGTAAAGTACCGGTGATGTAATGAATGTGACTTTTCTGGCTCCTGATGTTCTTTGATTGGGTGTATTGGAACAGAAATTAAAGCTGTGTCTTATACTTAAAAAACACACCAAAATTCAGATGTACAACAGAGTAGGAAACTGACAGAATCTATATGGATCCCACGTTGATTTGATGCTAGGAATTTGCTCATTTCTTTGTCATCACCCTTTTCCTTTAAAAGCTGAGTATAGAATAAAAAGAAAACTTCAAAAACTTTCTAGTTAATCATGTTTTTAATATACATGCAAATTGTCAAAGTCATTGCTAAATTTACCCAGAACTTACTGCCCCTGAGAGCATGCAGGCCACCCCATGACGTGCTCAGTCCCTGAGCTCCCGTGGTGATAATTTGCACTTAATCCAGTCTTTGATTTGATCCTTTCATGCAAAGAAAGTGTTGCTGCCCTGCCCTAACTCTTCAACTCTACCAAGAAACCAATGGGCCTCTGGAAAGATGGCTTCACCTGAACAAAGAACAGTCTGAGAGGACGAGGCCACTCTCACACCTTAATCTGTGCATGTGGAGAAGAAAGCACCAATGTTGCGAAAATGTTTATAAAAGTGATGATGATCTTCAAATCAACACCCACTCAAACCTCCCTGCAACACGGCACATAAAACACCCTCCCTAATACATTAATTAGTGAGAAATAAGAACTACTTCTCCACCTCTGAATTCTCCTTCAGTTCCTCATCTTCTCACCTGCTTGGTAGTTGGAGTTCATTTGTGTGGATTTTATCACTCATCTCCCCAGTATTTATGGACTGCTGGTGACAGGTTGGGGCTGTCCCAGAGTCAGGGGCGTACATGGGTGGGCTGTGGCTTCCGTTAAGGATTCTACTGTTCATCCCAAACATGTGAGAAGTCACAGCATGGTCAGAAACAGGACACTGATGAGGGAGTTTTATTTTCAAAATAATTGTTAGGGTAAGAACTGATCATAGGTAGGACAAACCTAGAACTGGGTGGCAGTTAGGGGGCATTGTGCCTTCTTGGGAAGAGAGGGGATGGGAACAGTTTTGTGGAATAGACTTAAGCATGGCGCATGACCTATCCAGGAATGTACAGAATCACATGTGTACACCAGTCTAGGGCTCGGATTTTCTTTACCACAGAAAAAAATATTCCGAGAAGAGAAAAAAGAGAACACACTAAGGAGGGGATGGGACGCTGGTGCTCCTTTAACTCCAACTCGAGAAAGCTGCACTGAGCTTCCCAGGCCCTCATTAGTGCCCACGTACACACTTTCCACCCGCCCACCGCCCCTCCCATTACACACCCGGCATGGCGTTCATCTGATGGACAGAGCGCTTTAACTTCCCTTCGAAACAAGACAATAGAGGAAACTGTCCAGTGTTCATGACTAACATCTGGTAGCTTAATGCACGCTAACTTTCTCTCTAACAGTACACAAACGCGGGTGGCAGTCACCTCCTGGTTACTAGCGTGGAATCCAAGTGTCCCTGGCGTGCATTTGACCAATTGCAACAAGACCGCTTCCCCTGGCCAGCCCCGCAGGACAATCCAGCTTTCCTGTGCAGCACCGCCACCTGGTGGCTGACTTGATAAACCCAACCCGAGCACAGATGTTTGTCTTTTTCTAAAACAGTTAAGTGCCAGACTGCCTGCCAGCACTACCTTCGGTTTCTTTCCAGCAGGACAGTGCAGGTTTGCGTCTCCTTTTCTCTTTGTTTCCTCTTTCTTGCATGTCAGTTAATCAAAGCTCAGAAAACACCTATCTGAAAAACACAAAGCATATTTCTTTCCCTCCCCCTTCCTAATTTTGCTGTTTTCTCTCTCTCTGAATGTCCCTGTGCTTTTGCTGTTATTGCTGTCAGCTGTTACAGTATCATGTTCGTCATCCATCACTAGGTTATCCCGTTCAGCATTTACATTTATAAAACAGTATTTCAAAGTTATCGACATCTTAATTTGTATATTCCCCCTAAATTTATATATGTTGGTAAAGTCCACATTTAAAATCTTAGAATTAAGACTCTTGATATTGCTCATGTACAACACAATTAAAATGATAAAAGTAGAGGCAAAACGTGACATTATTCACTACTGAACAGATATCCTGTGGATCAGGACATAAAGTACAGGGTTACATGCGCTTAAGAACAAAAGGTTCCAGTGTCAGGAATATTTAAGGAACTACTACAACTGAAAAATAAAAAGACAGGTAACTCAATTTAAAAATGAACAAAGTATTTGAATAGACATTTCTCTAAAGAAGACATACAAATGGCCAATCAGGACATGTAAAGAAGCTCATCATTATTAGTCACCAGGGAAAGGTCAGTCAAGAGCACATAATATCATTTCATGCCCACTAGGATGGCTTTAGTAAAAAAGACAATAACAGCCCTGGCCAGTGTGGCTTAGTTGGTTGGAGCATTGCCCTGTGCACCGGAAGTCTGAGGGTTCGATTCCTAGATTGTGAGTTTAATCTCCAGCCGGGGGTGCATATGGAATACAGCTAATCAATGTTTCTCTCTTCTCTCTCTTAAATCAATAAACTTAGTAAAATAATTTTTAAAGGCAATTAACAAATGTTGGTGAGGATGTAGAAAAACTGTAATGCTCACATATATATGCTGGTGGAAATAGGATTCAGCTGCTTTGAAAAAATGTTTGACAGTTCCTCAAAATGTTAAATGCAAAATGGCCATACGACCCAGGAATTCCACTACGAGATATATACCCAAGAGAAATGAAAACATATGTCCAGGCAATAACCTGTACATTAATGTTCTTGGCAGCATGACTCATAATAGTAAAAAGGAAAAACAATGCAAATGTCCATAAACTAAACGAATGGATAAAATGTGGAATATTATTTGGCCATAAAAAGAAATGAAATACCGATACATGTTATACAGGGATAAAAACATCATGCTTAGTGAAAAAAGACAGACAAAAAGACCACATATTGTATGATTGTTTATGTGAAATGTCCAAAGTTGACAATCCCATGAAAACAGAGAGTAGATTACTGGCTGTGAGGTGTGGGGAGGGAGGGATGAGGAATGACTGCTAATGGATGAGGGTCTTCGTTATGGAATGATGGAAACGTTCTGGAATTAGAGAGTGGTGAGGAATTCACAACCTCGTGAATACACTAAAAACCACCAAACCAGGTAAGTTAAAAAAGGGTTAATTGCATCGTTTGTGAATTACATTTTAATTATGAAGATGGCAATCTTTCTGATTGGAATTTAAATACACAGCAAGATTCCCATGTGCTCATTTGTTTTGTCAATGATTATTTCTGATTTTTTTATGCCAGATTCCACCAGGTGGCACGGAGAATACAGAGCGAATCAGAATGAATATGACTCTCATAGAACACATAAACTGATAATAGATTTAAGCTAAACTTAGAAGTATCTACAATATAAGGAAAAAGGTATTAGAAGGAAAGCACATATGAGCAGAGACTTCAACAGAGGGGATCCTGGAAGGTTTTGAAAAGAAGATAACACTTGTGATGACCTTTAAACTATGGGGAGGACAGGGCCATCTAGGGACATAGGAGACGTGGTTCCAGGGGCAGAGGGCCAGGTGAGGCAGAGGAGCAGCAAGCAGAGGGCAAAGGGAGAGTGTTTGGTGGGTTCACAGGAGGAGTGGTTCATGAGAAGTGAGTGAAGATGGTCAAAACTTGCAGTTATAAAATAAGTAAGCCCTGAGCATGTAACGTACAGCAAGGTGACTATAGATAATAACACTGTTATACGAAGTCTGTCCAAGAGTGTTTGACCCTGTAATATGAAACATAGAAACATTTATTGAAGAAGATACAAGAAACATTGTACATAGGACAATACCACTTCAGCCCCCTTCAAAAAGTAGGCAGCTTGGGACCTCACAGTTTTCCCAGTTGCCATCAGCTGCCCCATCATATTTTCCTGAATCTCACTGACAGTCTGAAATTTCTTCCCTTTCAAAGGTAATTTTAGTTTTGGGAAAAGCCAGAAGTCACAAGGCACCAAATCTGCGCTGTAGGGGGGCTGAGCCACCTGGGTGATTTGATGTTGTTGTACCAAAAAACTCTGCACTAGACATGATGCATGAGTGGGCATGTTGTCGTGATGAAGCTGCCAATCACCAATTGCCCATAGCTATGGCCTTCTGAATTATCCGAATAGTTTTTGCAAAGGAATGTTCAAGCTTAACGCAAAATTTGCTACAGATTTGTTGCTCTATTTGCTCAGTCATTTTGAATGTGATGGGCACACAGTGCACATGCTCACTCAATGGCATTTACCACTCCCACCGACTAGCACAGCGAAGTCGTCATTGTTCACGCAAGCACATTCCAGTCCACTCTCCTTGGTTGCGAGGTCACATTGATGCTGCGTAAACTGTTTTCATTATATTACCAATGGTTAGACATTTTCCAGACAGACCTTGCATATGTACAAGTTGCTAAGAGAGTACATTTAGAAGTCCTTATCACGAGAAAAAAATTTTTGTAACTATGTGTGGTGACAAATGTTAACTAAACTAATGTGGTGACCATTTGTAGTATGTGCGGATATCGAATCATTATGTTGGACATCTGAAACTAGTACAAAGTTACAGGTCAATTATACCTCACTAAAAAAATAAAACAAAGTCACATCCAAAAAAGAAAAGTTTACCATCTTAATCCCGCACTCTGGATCTATAGCATCCACCTGATGGGACACAAAAGGGGATGGTGGACACCCACCGGCATTTACACTTGGTGTTGAGGACGCTCCTTGCTTATTAACATTCTGATTTTATACTGATATTCATTTCTTTACCAAAAACTTTCCTTCAGGAATCATGCAGGACACTGGAAACAGAGTAGAAAACATGCAGGATGAGGTCCTTGGATGCAGGAGCTTCCTGAATTCAGACACTAAGCAAACACACGAATGAAGATGTAATTGCAGAATGTGTTCAGTCTATGAAGAGAAGAGGCTATTACTCAGGGACAGACAATGGGCATGAAATAAGGCCTCTATGAAGAGAAAGTGAAGGAGGAGCTGAGCTGCGAAGAGTGAGATGGAAAACTGAAGGAGGACAAGTTTGCCAGGCCGAGGGGACACCCTGCGGGGAGAAGTACGAAAGGAGAGGGACGCGGAGAGACACAGATATACAGTGCTCCCAGGATGGTAGTTACTGGTGATATTTCACCAAATAAAAAATGGGTGGGGAGGGGTAAACAATCAGCTGGGTCAAGGAGAGCCTTAAAACAACCCAGCTTTAGGCAGAGGCTTGTTTTCTTTCTAATTTCTCAGGGGAAAAAAGGTTTCATTTCTCTATGTTAGATGATGTAATATGCAAGAGGACTCAGAATCACAATCCCACACAAAAAATGTCATTTCTAGGATTTTAGAAATATGGCTTAAATATCTTATTTGCTGCTGAGCACCAAATTATGACCACAAAGATGAAATGGCAAATCAAAAATATGATGCCTTCGCTGACTGGTGTGGCTCATTTGGCTGGGCATTATCTTGCAAAGTGAAAGGGTCGCTGGTTCGATCCCTGGTCAGGGAACATGCCTGGGTTGTGGGTTCGATCCCTGGTCAGGGCACATACGAGAGGCAACCGATCAATGTCTCTCTCAGGCATCAATGTTTTTTTCCCTTTCTTTCTCCCTCCCTTCCTCTTTTTCTAAAAAATAAAGAAATAAAATCTTTAAAATATATATGATGCCAGAGGTGCTTTCCCTCAATGGGTTCTGACATTTCTTGATGAGGCTTTATCTACGAAGCGGTCCACCCATGCTAATGTGTTCCAGCTCTGAAATCTTTAAGTGATGCCTACGATTTCTCCCAAGACAGGAATCTGTCCTTCATCCATGGACTCCTAAGAAAATAATCTGCCTTCTAATGCACAAGTGTCTTTAGCTTGCAATACTGAGTGCACTGAAATCACTGTTTAAGACAGGAATCCAGGAATATTTTCATTTTCTCACATCGCTAAGGAGTAAATATCTATGCTTCTGTCTGTTTCATCATTGTAAGGAAATACAATAAAAACATGAAAAAATCAACAAAGATTAATGTTGAAATTAAGTTCAGAAATAATTGTAGAATACATTAAATAAACGTTTCTAAAAATCAACTCTGAGTTATGGGGCAAGAACGAATACCAGTTAGAAACAATTTTAAGCTCCCGCTTGTGTTATCCAGCTCGGAATTGTTACAGACTCCAAAGCCCCTTTCCACTGGGCTCCCGGCACTCTGAGCCAGAGCTGCTGGCGGCTCTCTGAACGAGTGGCCAGAACATGGCAGAACTGAGACCTGGAGAGACAGAGCTTGGGTGATACTGGCTGTCAGGGCGTGTGTACTTCCTGGTCTGTGAGCTACTCCCACCTCTGACTTACACTAGTTCCAGTTAGAATTCTATCACTTACAATGGAAAGAGTCTGGGTTAAAACAATCAATGTACAATTACCCTACACAGTTTGCCCAACGAATGGCTTTATATTAGTAGGAGACCCAACAGTAAGGCAGTATGGTTTTACGATTTGCAGATGTGGATATTCCCATGATGGCTGGCATCATCTAGGAGCTCAATCAACATCGAAATAGGCAGCTATCTGAACGCAAAACTGCTCTTTCCATCCTGACTATACGGCGCAGGGATTAGGCACACCACTCTGGCCCCACTTCAGAGTTTGGTGCTTAACCTTTGGGATCATTAGAACACACATCCAACAAGTGGTAGGGACCTTCTGTGCTGAGCATAGTGGTTCAGGTTTTGCGCAGCCTGAACCCACTATCTCATTATATGAGGGGATGCTAGAAGTCGTCCCTCTCTTGAGCTTTAACATATCTATCCTTAAAAAAATCCTTTTTAAAATAGTAAATTTTATTAAGCTTTTACTACATGCCAAACAGTATTTTTTTTTAAAAGATTTTATTTATTTATTTTTAGAGAGAAGGGAAGGGAGGGAGAAAGAGAGAGAGAGAAACAGCAATGTATGGTTGCCTCTCACATGGCCCTCACAGGGACCTGGCCCGCAACCCAGGCATGTGCCCCGACTGGTTATCGAACCGGGACCCTGTGGTTCCCAGCCCGCGCTCAATCCACTGAGCTACACCAGCCAGGGCCCAAACACTATAAGAGGGGATTCATTCTTCTAAAAATAAGAAGTAAAATTTACACACAGTAAAATGCATAAATCTTAAGTGTACTCTTTTTTAAGTTCTGACATGTTTACACAACCAGAATTAAGATACAGCACATTTCCATTACCTCAGAAAGGTGCCTCATGACCTTTTCCAGAAATCTGCCCCCTGAAGCTACTGCTCTGACTTCTGTAATAGCTTGCTTTTACCTGTTCTTGAATTCAATATAAATACAATCATAAGCAGATATTCTTGTATATTCCAGTATACTCTTTTGTATATGTATATAATGTTTTTAAAATTTATGTTGTTTTCAATCAGTAGTTTATTGTTGAGTATTTCATTGTATGGATATATATGTGTGTGTATGTATACATATATGTCTGTATACATATATATGTATATGTGTGTATTCATTCTTCTGTTAATGAAAATTTGGCTTGTTTCCAGATTTTGGCTATCTTGAATGAAGTTGATATAAACATTTGTACAAGTCTTTATATAAACACATATTCATTTTTCTGGGGTAAATTGTAGGAGTGGTATTTCTGGGTCATAGGATATCTGTTCAACTTCACAAAAAAATACTGTTTCCATGAATTAATTGTACAATTTTACTTGTACCACCAACAAAGAGTGAGTTTAGCTTCTAGATCAGGGTTCAGCAAACTTGAATTTACCACTTGTTTTTTGCTTAAACAGCTAAGAATAGTTTTTAAGTGGT
>PVJI01030234.1:0-14423 GCA_004026765.1 Micronycteris hirsuta | reverse complement strand
TTCTAATTAATTTATTTGATTCTCAGCTTCAACCACTTTACTATAGTTTCCTTGTAAATTGTTCCTTATTTCAATTAGTGTATCCTTTGTTCTGACTGGATCTTTACATGCTATTGAGGTTCTCACTAAGTTCCTTGAGCATCCTTAAAACCAGTATTTTGAGCTCTGCATCTGATAGATTGCTTATCTCCATTTTTTTAGTTCTTTTTCTGGAGTTTTAATCTCTTTTCATTTGGGTTATGTTTCTTTGTCTCCTCATTCTGGCAGTCTCCCTGTGTTTTCTATGTACTAGGTATAGCTGCTATTACTCCCTGTCTTGTAGCATGGCCTAATGTAGTAGGTGTCCTATAAGGTCCAGTGGCACAGCTCCCCTATCACCCAAGCTGAGTACCTGAGGTACACTCTTCATGTGGACTGATTACAGTCTCCTCTTCCAGGTGACCCTTGATTGCTATTGGTAGGTAAATGAGAAGGGGTTACCCAGGTCAGTCAGTTGCAAGGACTGGCTGTATCCATGGACTACAAACTTCTGCCCTCTGTGGAGGGTCAGTTGTGCAGGGTCAGGTTGGTGGTACTCAGACATGGTCTGTAGCTGTCCACTGGGTGTGCAGGCTCTGAGGTTTCCCATGAGGTGCTAGCCAAGGTCCACCCCCACCTGTGCTCCTCACAGGGTCACCCTGCATGAGCTGTAAAGCAATCTGAGATGGTTGTTACTTGTGCTGGGCTTGGAGATTCTCAGGCAAAGCCAAGCTGTGAATCTAGGCTGGCTGCTGCTAGTGCCAGGCCTGGGGCCACTTAGAAAGGTATATGGGGGTTAGGGTTCACTGAGGCCAGCTATTGCTTGTTTGAGAGGATTTAGAAAATTGTGAATCATAAGCCCAAACCAGCCATTCATAAGGAAAAGTTATTGTTAACCACATGGGTAGGCTTGCAATTGGGTGGGAGTGAGTCTCAGGGGATCTCCAGGGTGGGGCAAACAGTATTAGCCAGGTTGATGGAGTTGTCTCAGATATGGCAACTTCCTGCTGGCTCTGTGGCTCTGTAATAGGAAGGTTCAAAAAAGGGACAAAGGCCTCTGCTCGCCTTTCTGTTTGGGAGAAAGCTGTTCCCCAGTTCTCACCTTAATGCCAGACACTTCAGGTTCTCCATGTGTGCTACTGGTGCCTTTCAGGTTGCTATCTAGGTGCTGGAGTTCAGAGGGAGTGAGTATGATTAACTCTGTGTGTGGATACTTTAAGACAAATGGCTTGGGACTCAAGAAGTTTCCTCCACCAACTCAATCCCCAATGATTTTCGCAGCCAGAAGTTGGGATTTATCTTCTTGGCACTGGAACTCAGCTGGGTGACCTCGTGTGGGGTTGGGACTCTTTGCTCCTGAAATATTCTTTCCAAATTTTTATGTCAGTGTGGGACAAGCCCATTTCATATCTCCACCCCTCCAACCAGTCTGGATGTATGTGGATTCTTTAATTCCATAGTTGTCAGAATTGCATTCAAATAGATTTCTAACTATTCTGAGTGATAGTTGTTCCATAGTTGTAATTTTGATGTGGTTGTGCAAGGAGGCGAGCCATGTTTACCTACATTGCAATCTTGACCAGAAGAGCCTATACTCATAATTTTTGGATTCATTTTTTTTGCTTTCCTGATTGTTTTTTGCTTCCTTATATTCCAAATCACTGTTTTGATTCCCAGCTTCAACTACTCTATTGTTAATTCTCTGTAAATTAGTCTTCCTTCCAGTCAGTATCCTCCATTTCTTACTGGTTCTTTTTTTTTTTTTTTTTTTTTTTTTTTTTTTTTTTTTTTTTTTTTTTTTTTTTTTTTTTTTTTTTTTTTTTTTTTTTTTTTTTTTTTTTTTTTTTTTTTTTTTTTTTTTTTTTTTTTTTTTTTTTTTTTTTTTTTTTTTTTTTTTTTTGTTTCCATGCCATTTTTTTTTTTTATGTTGAAGTTCTCTTTAAGTTCATCTACTCTTCCAACAATTCCATTGAGTGTCTCTATAACCAGCATCTAGTAGGGTGGTCGTCTCCCTTTTGTTTAGTTCTTTTTCTGGAGTTTTGTTCTGTTCTTTAATTTGGGACATGTTTCTTTGCTGCCTCTTTTTGGCAGCCTCCCTGTGTTTGTTTCTATGGGTTAGGTGGGGTTGCTACATCTCCCCGATTTGGTAGAGTGGCCTTTTATAGTATGTGTCCTGCAGGGCCCAAGGGCACAGCCTCCCCGATCACCCTAGTTGGGCACTCCATGTGTGCCCCCTTATGTGTATACTGTGTACACCCTCCTGTTGTAGTTGACCCTTGACTGCTGTTGGCAAGTCAATGGGAAGGATTTACCTGCAGGTCCATCGCCTGCAAAGACTAACTACAACCACCATGGAAGATCAGCTGTGTAGGAATCTACTCCACAGAGCAGGACTCTACCCCATGGAGCAGGACTTACTTCAGTGGGGCTCTTGTGCCCACTGAGTCTGCCCCTTAGGTGTGTTGCTTGTAGAGGAGGTTGGGTGGTGTTTCAAGGTGATGTGAAACTTTCCATCAGGTGCATTGGCTCTGGGGCCTCCCAGTAGGTTTAGGCCAAGGTAATTCACCCTTGTGTTCAGCTAGAGGCCATCCAGAATGAGCTACAAAGTGATCTTCAGGTGGTTGGTACTTGTGCTGGGCTTGGAGGTGCCCAAGAATGGTCAAGCTGTGAACCAAGGCCAGCTGCTGCTAGTGATGGTCCGGGGGTCTCTTAGTGAGAGGTACAGAGCACAATGAGGCCAGAAGCTGTTTGCTTGAGAGATTTTAAGAAAGTCTGAGTCATGAGCCAAGACAGGCCATTCTATGCAAAATCCAATGAAAATTGCTTGGGTGGGCCCAAAAATTGGGTGGGGCAGGGTCTCAGGGAATCATTAGGGTGGCATGAATGGTGTGAGCCAGGTTGATGGAACCTAAGATACAAAGCATTCCTGCCTGGCACTGCAAGGGGAGAACACAGAAAAGAAACAATGGCCTCTGCCAGCACTTCTGCCTGGGAGAAAGCTGCTCCTCCAGCTCTCACTCTGATGCCAGATTATTCAGTTCCTCCAGGTATGTCACTAATGTTTTTTTGAGCTGCTGTCCAGCACTGGAGCTCAGAGCAAGTGAGTCTGAGTAAGTCCATGTGTTGATGCTTTAAGAGGAATGCCTGGGACTCCAGGAGACTTGTTCTCCCTCAGCCTCAATGCCCACTGGTTTCTATAGCCAGAAGTTATGGGAACTTTTCTTCCTGGCACTGCGGTCCTGGTGTGGGGCCAGTCCATTCTGTATCTTTGCTTCTCCTACCAGTCTCACATGGCTTATGCTTTATATTATTAGTTGTAGGACTTCTGTTCAGCTAGATTGCAGTTGGTACTGAATGAGAGTTGTTCTGTACTTCAGTTGCAATTTTGACATGTTTGTGGGAGAATGCAACTACCGCATTTACCCATGCCACCATCTTGATTAGAAGTAGGCATTTTATTATTCATTCGGCCCTGTTTTGTCGTTGTGGTTGTTTTCCTTTTTAGTAGAAAACATTCTGTAGTCTGACAATGTTTCTATCAGATACACGTTGGCGAGCAATGGCAAGGGTTGCCACTCTAGCTAATCCCAAACCCAGAGTTTTTAGGGTTAATATTGTTCCTGTTCCAAGGCTTCCACACACCTACAAATTGGTCCGACATACTCCACACATTCTTCATGACCTTTCCAGTAACATAGTTCACTTTCCTGGCAGCAATGGCATTTCTAGAGGTTTTAGGTCAAGGTTAAGTTAAAATGTGAAGTTCTTTGTTAGTAAATAATGAACAGAGTAAGACTCTTATGAGAGAACACAGTTCAAATATATTTGTCAGATTTTCAAATCAAACCCTTACCTTATATGAATGTTGGAAGCTGAGTTATTCTTATTCATATTTTTATTACTTTCATTGTACATTTATATACAGCTTTGCTGGGGGGGAAATAAATTAGTAAATTATTTGAATTTTAACCGTTGGTTTGAACACAGC
Source organism: Micronycteris hirsuta (assembly GCA_004026765.1). Lineage (NCBI taxonomy): Eukaryota > Metazoa > Chordata > Mammalia > Chiroptera > Phyllostomidae > Micronycteris > Micronycteris hirsuta. The sequence continues at coordinate 10,417 of PVJI01030234.1, read as the reverse complement.
TTTTTTCATGCCAAAATAATTCTCCCCCTCCTTCTTTTCCTTGCTTCCTTTATCCTTCCTTCCTATCCAAATAGTATCAATTATTCTTTTTATGCCCTAGGAAAGTATGTATATATGTGTGTGCATATAATTATGTTATATACACATATTTATTACACTATATACACATTTAAATGTTTGATTTTTCTCCTTATGATAAAGAAAAGAGAAAAAATTATAACCACACTTACATATATACTTTTCTTTTTAAGATTGTATTTATTTTATTTTTAGAGAGGAGAAGGGAGGGAGAACAAGAGGGAGAGAAACATCAACGTGTGGTTGCCTCTCACACACCCTCTACTGGGGACCTGGCCTGCAACCCAGGCATGTGCCCTAGACTGGGAATCGAATTGGTGACCCTTTGAATTGCAGGCCAGCATTCAATCCACTGAGCCATACCAGCCAGGGCATTCTTGCTGTTTAAATCCATATACGCCATCTAAATCTCACTCCTGATTTGTAAACATTGTGAAGTGTCAACATGACATATAATCAGGCATCTCAAATGAAGCATGCATAGCCAAACTCTCCTACCCCTCAAACCTGCTTACCATAATGGTCCCCATCTCTGTTGATGACTCCTCCATCCATTCTGTTGCTAAAGTTAGAAACCCACAACCCTGGATCAATCCCTCCCCCTTATGTCACAAAGCCAGTACTTCATCAAGTTCTCACAGCTCTTTCTTCCATGTATTTCTAGAACCTGCTCTTTTCATTTCCACTGTGATTACACTAGCCCCGCACACCATTATTTCTGGTCTGGACTATGAAGTGGCAGGAAGCTGACATTCCTACTTCTTTTTTCTCCCCTGCAATCCATCTTCAATATGATAATCACAGACTACTTTGAAAAATATGAATCTGTTCATGCATTTCCCCAGATAAAACTCTTCCGAGGTTTTATTTATTTTTAATTTTTATCACACTAAAAGAAAAAGCATTTGAATCCTTAGCATGGTCAGCAAATGTCTTTGTGAGCTAGCTGCTCCTGACCACCCCATCTTTACCCAATCTTCCTCACGCCACTTTCTGCTCTCACCCTTCACTCATTCTGAATTTCTCTCACTGGTCTACCGCAGACTCCAGCCTACAAAGTTCTCACCCAGGACCACTACATACACTGTTCCACCTCCTTGCCTAGCATTTTCTCACTGTTACTTGTGTGGGTGGCTCCATCTTTCACCTCAGATATCAGTTCATGTGTCATCTGTGCAGACAGAACATTTCTAGCCACTTTCTCCAAAATAGGACACCCTCACAAACTATATTTTACTATATTAGCTGTTTAGTTCCCTAAAATACTTTCAACAATTTGTATTGCATGGACTCATTTATTATATAGCTGCTGATCTCTCCCTCCCCTCTAATTCAAACACCACTAAGGACAAAGACATGCCTGTCTTTTTTGCCATCACACCCCTGACAGCTAGCTTGCTGCCCTACACGTGGTGGGCACTCAATAAATGGTTAAGGGAATTAATCATGATTCATTAGAGGAAACATTTACCAATTTGCCCTTATCTCAATCATTAGTCATGAGTATGAGTTTAGCAGTCACATATATAATTTTAAAACATATTATTCTTAACCCAGTTGATAAATATATATTTTGTTCCAATTCACAATAATTTGGAGAGGCTACCCATTGGTGACTTAGAAGAATGGTAGAGCCAAGGACAAACACAGGAAGAAAACCTCCTTTAAGCTGTGGATGTCATGCTATGCACAACAGTGAGCAATGGGAGGAGCTCACAAACCAGGAACTATATTGTCAGGGAAATGTTTCTTTCTACCAACTCCCCCTGAATACTTCCCTGATGACTTCACCCACACAAACACACAGACGTGCATAGTGTTCGTACTTATGTCTAAGAAATATACAGCAGAACTGAGCTCTCTAAACCTCTTTAGTATTTGCTAAATTTGATAGAAATAATACAATAGGGGTGAAAAAAATAAAAAGAAGGAAAAAAATCCTCTTTATATTAACAAGTGTGGGAGGCCAGTTGTTTCAGTAAAGTAGGAATACATTTATGTGTAAACCAAGTTTTAAAGTCTGAGATTATAATTAATTTTCAATCCTGTACTAACCTATACTTTTATAAATTGGCATTTATTTTTCAATCTAGATAGGACAGTTTCTAGAATCGTATATTACATTATATGTAATATTATATGTTAACTATATATTATATATATAATCCTATCACAATCAGAAAGCCAGCAAGTACATATCTCAAGGCTAAAACCATATACTTTCTAAGGACTTGAGAACAACCACTGACTAATTTAATATTCTCTTCTCACTCTTTGACACACATTTTAGGTTTTCGTTCCTCAATGTTCTACCATACCATTCCACGCACATTCTCCCACTTCCTCCACCTGTCTAAATTCTTCCCATCATTCAAGATTCAATCTAATGCCAGTTCTACAAAATCTTCACTGATCATCCTGCCTAGAGTTATCCAAGACTTACTATACTAATTTCCCCTTATCTGTGGTTTTCTTTTTGTAGTTTCAGTTATCCACATTTAACATGGTCCAAAACATTAAATCAAAAATTCCAGAAATAAACAATCATTGAGTTTTAAATTGCATGCCCTTCTAAGTAACAGGATAAAATTTTGTTGTCATCTGGCTATCAGATTGGTTATGAGAAAGAGAAAGAGAGAGGAGAGAAAGAGAGGAGAGAGAGGATACATTCATATAACTTTAATTACAGTATATTGCTATAGTTGTCCTATTTTATTATTAGTTTTTGTTGTTAAGTTCTTGTTGGGCCTAATTTATAAATTAAACTTTATCATAAGAATGTATGTACAAAAAATATATAGTGTATATAGGACTCAGAACCATCCATGGTTTAAGACTTCCACTGGGAGGGAGTCTTTGCACGTGCCCCTTGAGGATAAGGAGGGACTACTGTATTTCTTTGCTTGAATAACTGTGACAATTATCTCCCAAGTATTAGAGACACTGATATCTGATGGGAAATCAAGTTGGTACAGAGTAAGTTAGGGGATTAATGGGCACAGATATTCAAGCAAAGAAATATACCCACCGAATTTTAGATGGTAGACAATATTTTGCTTATACTATCCAGATCCATCTCAGCTCTTAAAGGACAAAGACAAGCTTAGTTTTCTGAGCCTCAGATTTCTCAAAGTAGAAAAGATCTCTGCAAGTTCTCTTCCAGTTCAACATATATTGTTACTGAAATATTAACACATTACGTATACATTCATCGGCACTTGTTTAATTCTTGTTAGATGCCAATTATGTCACTTAGCTCTGTAGACACCCTCAAGGACTCAAATACGTTATGATACTACTCTGGAGGAAGTGCATTTCAGGAAGCAGCAAGGTGGGGGAAGAGTATATAAAATCACACACTATACCCACACATTGAAGTGTTTTAAATAAAAGGTGTGTAATTAATAATCCAGTGTCCAACTCACTCTGTGAATATTCGGGAAGATACTCAGAGCATTACTATAGCTGAGATTGCATAGACGGCAAACAGATATTCCCTTCAGACAAAATGGGGAAGGACCTCCCAGGCAGAGGAATGAACAAAGGCAGAGGCACAGACTCGAGGAGGAGCAGAATATTAAATAAAATTATGTTTCTAGTTATATTAGGTCAATAACAGTTTAAAAAGGACAATTTCATATATTTCAACCTGGCCTGAGCTTAACAACTACTTAAATTTTTACTAATGGTATTTGTTGTTCTGTATATCTCAATTTATGCCTTGATTCTGCTATTACTCTGAGAGATTGGGGCCTGAAAGATCCATTTCTTATATAAGAATGTCACTGAATTCGACATAGTAGCTACTCAATAAATATGTAGTTAATGGCATGCTAACTCATTTAGAGTCTAACAGAAGTTTATCTGAATAGCATTTTAGAGACTAAATAGTAAGGTTAAATAGTAAATAGTAAATCTTGCTTCATGAACTGGTTAAAAGTATAGGGTTCTCATTTCCGAATTACCATACATTTTGATGTTTTTGCCTAATAAATAATAGAAAACATTATTTATATTTGCATAGTATTATATTGCATCTAATCGCCAGAATTCTGTTTTTTTAATCACCTAAATTCTAAATTGTACAATTCTGAAGGCCACAGAGAATGTAATTACACTATATATGGTGCAACTGGGAATCAGAAAATAATGAAAAATAATAATTTACATAAAAGACCCAATGATTGCTTTCCAGTGCTATATCCTATCTCTAAAAGTGAACAAAGTGTTTTATTCAAAGGGTACTTGAGTATTCATAAAATGAGGACACATTATTTCCTAAGCTTTCTACACTTCTATAAAAAGTCACGTAATTACATAATCATAGGCTGACACATCCATGAAAAATAGGTGCAAATCACTGTGAGTGGCCAAGCATGCTGCATGCTTCAGCAATAAAGATGGGGTAACTCAATGAGAGGAGGTCAGATAAATGTAAAGAAATATATTAGCTATGTGTGCAGGAAAATATTAAGATAATCATTTTTAAATCCGTGCTTGAAGTGCAGTTCTATTTAATTAATACTGTGATTCAATATCATTGAGCTGACTGTAATTTTTGACACAGCAGTTTGAGAACAGATTGATTCCAGAGTCATACTTCTATCTTAGGAGGACATAGCAAAGGTTTTTTTGTTGCTGTTGTTTTTTTTTTAAATTTGTGCTGAATGCCCACCATATGCAACAAATTATGCCAGAAACTGTTTGAGATGGAAAAATAACCATGGCTGACATAATCACCTTGTAAGGCAGAAAAGTACCTATGATCTATAAATGCTTTTGTAGTCGTCATGTCTATTTCTGGGCAAGGCTGCCATGACACCAGAAGATACAGTGAGTATATACAATAGGGAAGTGAAAGGTGTAAAATGTCAACTATAAGAACCCACCAATCCCCTCCCAGTGCCATGACACCACATAAGCTACTGCGCAGTGAACACAGACAGACGCTGCAATTAGGGAGACGACTTTTCCTGACTTCTGCAACTAGTGGGCTGAAGTTGGCATTTTCTACGGTGCTGCCTCAGCATTTAAAATTGCCAGAAGAGAAAAAGCAAAGTGCCCATTAAATGCAAGAATACAAATCGGCATGTGAATCTAATTTTTCATGTGATTTCTAATTCATTCAAATTAGTTTTGATGTACTCCAAATTAGAAAAGTCTGTATTGTTATTAATTTATAAAGGAAGATAATATCTTTAACAATGTTTTTATTAAAATTATTTAAATTTTATATATTTTATCTGCTCATTAAAATACAGTTTTTACTTAAACTACTGAAAATAAGACAACCAACAGATTATTATTAAGTACTACTGACATGCTTTCATTTTTCTGGTTTCACTTGTCCCTTTCCTGTTTTATATCTACTTCAGTTATTTCTATGTAGCTTTTAACAGTAATACACTCACTGAATGTGCTCACTATTTTTGATTTTTTAATTTTTGATTATTTAATTTTTATTATTAAATATATTGGGGTCACATTGGTTAATACCATTATATAAATTTCAGGTGTAAAATTTCATAATACAACATCTGTATACTCTATTGTGTTCTCACCACCCAAAGACTAGTCTTGTTCTGTCACTTTGATGATTAAAACTTGAGTCCCAGTTAAAAAGTGCATACAGCCCCGGCTGGTGTAGCTCAGTGGATTGAGTGCGGGCTGGGAGCCGGAGGGTCCTGGTTCGGTTCCCGGTCGGGGCGCATGCCTGGGTTGCGGGCCAGGTCCCCAGTGGGGGCCGTGTGGGAGGCAACCATACATTGCTCTTTCTCCCTCCTTTCTCCTCTCTCTGAAAATAAATAAATAAAATCTTTAAAAATAAATAAATAAATAAATAAAAAGTGCATACAAAGAGAATTTTCTTTTTTTCTAAGATTTTTTTTATTCATTTTCAGAGAGAGGAGAAAGGAGGGAGAAAGCAATGTATGGTTGCCTCTCACATGGCCCTCACTGGGGACCTGGCCCGCAACCCAGGCATGTGCCCCAACCGGGAATCGAACTGGGACCCTCTGGTTCCCAGCCCGCACTCAATCCACTGAGCCACACCAGCCAGGCCAAAGAGAATTTTCTTGAAACTACTCAGCAAAATTTTGTGGGCTCCCCCCCCCACTTATTCTTATGATAGTATATGAACTAATCCCTTACAGAGCATTAATTCCCTATCGTTACTGAAATGTTCTTTCATAAATTCATGCTGGTGTTGCATCATTCTGTCAAATATCTTCCAGCATAACGCTGAAAATGGTGACAGAAAACAAAAGGTGCTCTACATGGTCAAACTGAGGTGAAACTTAAAATGAAACTTTGGATGTTTGTTATAATGTATATATCAATGAGATGGATAATTATATAAAACAGATGTATATAGAAATAACATAATTTTTTGAAAAAGTTAATATTAAATGCTTATATAAAAATAAATGCCCCATATTTCCAGACATATCTAGTCCCCCAAATAACTCTTTACAGAACGAAGGCTCTGTGGGGAAAACAGCGTGCCCACAGGGCATACTCTGCTGGAGGCCAGCTTCCCACCTCCCGTGTAGGTGATTAGAAAGCCTGTGATTTTTTCTTTCTATTATCATGTTGTTTCCTCTTATAGACTATTTTAAAGAATTATAGAGACGGAGGTGAAAAAAGGGGTGAGTTGGAAATTCTAACAGGAGTTTAATATTAGGTTTGTAGGACTAGAGACAAACATATTCACATACAAAAGGTAAACGGTCAATGGAAAAAAAAAATTTACCTAAATCTACTTGGACAGACTAAGGCAATAATGTAGCCCTACAGTACAGCAATGTGGCACGTACCAAGGGAAATCTTCAAGAACTCTTCACTTCCCAAAGTTACCTCTGCAAACTATCCCCACCCTTCACCTTACAGGGTGTCTCCAGAGCAGTAGAATCGGATAGTTTGAAAGGAACCTCAAGCACAACAGGAGTTAACGAATGGCACATATTTTCTATATGAATATCTGACCAGTTTAATTTCCTTTAAACATGGAACTGGAGTGACAGACAACACATTTGGTAAAGCTTCAATCTGCCCGTTTGGCTGAAATCATTAGAGGAGCAGGTGGCTTTCATTCTGTTGGACGTTTCCCAGCTGTACTGCTGCTAAATGGGAGGTAAGGAGAGCAGACACTCCCAGAAGGACGTGTGTCCACGAAATTTGGCCCTGTTGGAAGATCCAGTCCCCTGTAATGTGAAGGTTTCTTTCTGAATATCAAGAAACAGACCAAAATCTACCTTCCTATTTAATTTAATTTAATTGACAAAGATACATGATAATACCACGTACATGAACATATTCAGGCTTATTAAAAAGCATTTTAAAATAATGCATTTCAAACACATTGATTCAGTTAACATAAAGTAAGCTATAACATATTTACCTTGAATATTTACTTAATGCAACTCCTTTGAACTGCAAATTTATTAAACCACTGCAGACTGAGTTTACTCTTCATTTTGTGGTTTGATCCTCTCTTACTAATGACGTCTTTTAATAAAAGAGTAAATTAAAATTAAGATAATAGCTGGGTTTGGGGGGATGATATTTTGATACCCATATTTATCTTAAATCAATGGTTCTTAGGTGTTTAGTATTAAATAATTCTTCTGGATATTTGCTTAAAAGGAAGGTTGCCTCAGCCTGGTCCCTGGGGGCTAGGGCACAGCGATCTGATGTCACTGACCTTTCCTCCAACCCCATTTTCAGGAAGGTTCCCTGAAGATCAGATGTGAGAAGTATCAGACTGACAAGGGAACTCAAAAACTTTAGTCCTAGAATAGAAATCAAGTTATTTTAGAGGGATACCTGATTCTTATCTCCTTTTTAATACATATCCATTTACTTATAATAGAATTTCACATTAAATGTGGCAAAATAAAGCTTTCAATTATGAACAGTAGGATTTCAAACAGATGTGTACTACAACTTTTACTTTTATTCTCATAGTAAATGGCCACATAATATTTTTATGTTGTGTAATGGGATTTGTTGTTGAAGGAAGAAGCAAAAGATTAGGTTGCTAACAATGCACAGAGTTCTGTTTCCTCCATCACATACCACACTATCATTAGTATATTAATACCCATGCATTACTTCTGTTTCTTTTTTCAATTTTCATAGCAATATATGTTGTCATGTTCAACTTATTTTATTACTCTGTTTATCACATGTACATGTTTGCAGATATTGTCAATGAACCTTTTCATGTCTCAGTTTGCTTTATCTACTGAGAACATGCTAGTACTACCACTAAGGTGAGGAATGAATGCAATAATATATTAAAACACATAGGTTCAATACATGATAGCTATTGTTAATTATATTTATTATTATTTTGTTAGATCAGTGTAGTTCTGTAGGCTGACAAAGTATGATTTAGGCTTTTCTATGATAGGACATTAGTGAAAACATACATATGAGTTCATGTTACATTAGAAGACATTTATAGTGCCTGCCTCTTTCTCTTTCAGAAATAAACAAAAACAATAATTTGTGAGAAATTGTTATTTTTCAAGATTAGGTATGGATTAATTTCTCCTTTAGAGACTCCAGAAGGAATCAAATCTTGGTTTTGGACTTCTGACCTCCTGAACTGAGAGGAAATAAATTTCTGTTTTAAGCCACCAGTTTACGCTAATTTGTTATGGCCGCCCTTGGAAACAAGTACACCATTATTCCCTTTTTCTACCCTCTTTTTTCTACCCATAAACAGCTTTTCTTTCATCCTTCATGACATATGTGACAAACCACCTTTCATGAACCTTTCCTGATTCCTTAACCATGTTTTTTTCTTGGTGTTCTCAAAGTTTTATAATATTTAAAAAAATTATCCAGTGTAAAGTATTATATTCTATTTTGTTCCCTTGTTTAAATGTCTCTCTCCACCATTTTGCTAGCTCTTGTAAAAGGCACTTTGGGCCTTTTCCTTCTAATTTTCATAACTCCTAGTAAGATGTTAATTTGCATAGAAGTGTCAATCACATGAATATAAATCACAATACTTCTTCATGGCACTCTAAGAGATTTGGGGTCAAACAATATGTGGAATTGTAAATTCCCAAGAAAAACAAAAACATGAGAAATATAAATAAAAATAATAGAATAAATTATAAATTGTAAATTTTAGCAGAATTAAGTCAATTTGAAGGTACTGGTACATTGAGCCACAATTTATAAAGATATCTTATAATTAAACAGGTTACTATTTATATCTGCCATAAAAATGTATACTTGCTTTGGATGTGGACATACCCAATAAGTCATAAAGTTATGGAGCCATGATAAGAATATAATCTAAAAAATGAGAAGTTGATTCAAAAAGCGCCAACAAAACTCTCAAGTACTGTACCTGTTCCATGCTAGACCGAGGTGGCATTGCTTCAGAAACAACAGAGGTGCCAGAAAGACTGCTGTGACCTTTCTATGTGCCTCTCTACAAGTGACATGATCAGATAAAAATGCTGGTTTCTGTGGGCTGCTAATACTGTTCAAGGTAGGATGGAAGAAAAAGAGAGGTAGCAACATGGCTTATTTGTTAGTTCAATTTGGACATCCATCCGTTCTTTCTTTTATCTTTTCTGCTGCCCCCCCCACAAAACACTTTAAGCAAAGAATGATCATTTATTTAATTGAAATATTAAAATAAAATAAAATATTCTCATAAATAAAAGAATTATGAGAATATAAACTGAAGAACATTTTTAATATATTAACAGTAAAGGCAATTAATGCATTTTTCATGATTACACATTAAATTTAGCTTTAAGTTTCCAGAGGAAAAAAAGGATTGAATTGAGTATTATTACCTCACAATAAAAATTAATAATAATATTTATATTATAATCTACCTGCTGTTGGTGTTTTATGAATATGAGAAAATTATAGTAGTATAATTAGAAAACAGAAAGAAAAACATCATTGCATTCTTTAATTAGAATGAATGCGCCAATTTTTGAAGCTTTTCAACATAATCAAATCCAGGGACCAGAAAGAATCAAAGTGGTCTTTGTGGATTGGGCAGATAAGCATTCTATTCTGTCATTAAATGGTATTGGTGGATAATTAATGACTTGGAGAATGCAGTAGTGAGCTTGATGCATTTATTATGTGTGTTTTATTGAAGTTCTTGGAAATCTTTAAACTATACCCCAAAGCATTTTCCACTGCTTATGAAGAAGAAAATGTTATCTTCAAGTATATTATTTCTTTTCTTTATGGTATATTACTTTCTCACTTCCTTTCTAACCATCACACCAGCTTTTTTAATCAATGGATTGATTAAATGTGAATATATAATAAGAAGAAATTAAAATATTTCTGG
>PVJI01030233.1:0-14412 GCA_004026765.1 Micronycteris hirsuta | reverse complement strand
AAGATCAACCAAAAAACCTTAGTGCTTAAAATGATAAATATTTATTAATCACTAACATAATTTCCAAAAGGAGATCTGCTAATTGGTGACAGAAAGCAAAATATGTACTCATTAAGGCACTCAGATTCTCAGCTATGCTGTCATTTTAGATGTAAGCTTTCCAAGATCACCTTGGATATGGATGTAGAGCTGAAAGATGGGAAAATACAGATGTAGGATCCATTTTTAAAAGAAATTTATTTACAGGTCATTCTATAGAAAATTAAAAATAATTATTTAAATTCAACTCTTTAAATAACTAATGATAAAAAATAAATTTCCTGAACTCTTTTTTTAAATTTTTTATTACTTTATTGTTTTTCAATTACAGTTGTCTGCATCCTCTCCCCTTCTCTCCCCCTACCCCTTCCAAACTCACCTCCCTCCCCTGCCTCCATCCTCCCCCTTGGTTCTGTCCTTGTGATCTCTATAGTGGTTCCTGAAAACCCTTCTCCCCATTGTCTCCTCTCCTCTCCCCTCTGGCTATTGTTAGATTGTTCTTAATTTCAATGTCTCTCTCTGGTTAAGTTTTGCTTGCTTTTTTCTTTTGTTGATTATATTCCAGTTATAGGTGAGATCATATGGTATTTGTCCCTCATCGCCTGGCTTATTTCACTTAACACAATGCTCTCCAGTTCCTTCCATGCTGTTGCAAAGGGTATAAGCTCCTTCTTCCTCTCTGCTGCATAGAATTCCATTGTGTAAATGTACCATGGTTTCTTTTTTTCTTTTTTTTTTAAGATTTTATTTATTTATTTTCAGAGAGAGGAGAAGGGAGGGAGAAAGAGCAATGTATGGTTGCCTCTGACATGGCCCTCACTGGGGACCTGGCCTGCAACCCAGGCATATGCCCCGACTGGGAATCAAACCGGGATCCTCTGGTTCCCAGCCCATGCTCAATCCACTGAGCTACACCAGCCGGGCTAAATGTACCATAGTTTCTTGATCCACTCATTTGTAGATGGGCACTTAGGTTGTTTCCAGCACTTGGCTATTGTGAATTGTGCTGCTATGAACATTGGAGTGCATAGGTTCTTTTGAATTGGTGTTTCAGAACTTTTTTTTTTTTATTCAACATATGCCATTCCCTTGATTTCGGAAGAAAATATTTTATTGCAAGGCTAATGTGTTTTTGAGTGAGAAAAATTGTTATAATCATCCATACTTTGGCCAGGCAAAGATCAAACATTGCCTTGGAGATAAGGCCACTTCATTAAGCCACAGTGGACTTCTTCCTTACCAAATCTTAACATCAGGTAAAATTCTTCTAAAAATTCGCTGGTGATTTTGGTGAAATGTTCAGAATTTGTATCTTGTATTTTTATTTCTTGTTGGTATATCTGAATAATAAATTGTATACACTGACAAACATCTTCCAGCATTTTTTTTATCTTTTTCTGAATCTTAATTTTAAGAGTTTCATAAAATGGTCCAACTATGTGACCAAGAATATTATGAAATGGATCCGGCTGGTGTAGCTCCATGGATTGAGTGCGGGCTGGGAACCAAAAAGGTCCCGGTTTGATTCCCAGTTGGGGCACATGCCTGGGTTGCAGGCCAGGTCCCCAGTGAGGGCCATGTCAGAGACAACCATACATTGCTCTTTCTCCCTCTCTTTCTCCCTTCCTTCTCTTCTCTCTAAAAATAAATAAATAAAATCTTTAAAAAAATATTATGAAATGAGTTTCGTGAATTATGGCCAAATTTCTACACTATTTTCTTATTTCTAGTCCTTATTAATTTTTGTCTTAACTCTAGTCTTTTAAGTAATCTTCTTGCCTATCCCAACTTTCATTATTTTTGCATTTCCCACTACTACAGAGGTCCTGCATACATAAATAAGAATTAAAGGATTTTATGAATTTGTCTAATACACAATTTCCAGGTTTAACTCCCACTTTTATTTGCTTTGTATTCTATCCTTTAACCAAACTAGAATATGCGTTATTTCTTAATTATGCACAAATGTTACCATCTTCATAGCTTTTCTTATATAATGCTAATATTGCCTGGAAAAATTGGTACAAATGGCATTTTTGTGACACTGTCCCACTGTTCAAATAGAATTTGCCTCACCCTTTTTTCTCCCATGACAACTTATTTGTACTTCAATTATAGAAATAGTACATTCTGTTTTCCTTTCTCTTTCACTGAAAAGTAAGCTTCATGGTGACAAAAAAATACCTTATTCAAAATTAAGTTATTATTAGACTCTAAGATTGAATGCTAAATATGTGTTTATTATAGTGAGCTAAAGAGGAAAATACATTGTAAATTGTAAAGTGCTTAAAAATATTTTTTAGCGTAGTCTTGTGTGAGCTTGTTTGTATAACCTCTTTAAGCCTCCTTGTAAGTATACTGATGGCAATTATCTCTAAGAGGTACTAGAAAAAAAAATAAACAAACCAAAAACTTTTAAAATGGTTTTGATAGAACCTGAAGAAAATTTCTCACAAGGTGTCCACTGGTATAATCATTTAATATTTTACCACATATATAGCTTATACATAGTTAAATAAGTGTAGCTCTTTGCAATTAAGATACATTCCCTTCCATAGGTCTGGAACAGGGCATACTATTTTTGTTGTTATTGTTGTTAAGTTAGTCTGTCTTTCCACTGTAAGCACTTTCCTTTATTTTTTTAAATCAGCATTTATTTTTATTTTTAAAATAAATTTATTGGTGTCACATTGGTTAATAAGATCATCTGAGGTCTGTCTTAAAAAAGTCCAGCCATTGTTAATATAACAAGAATGGTTTGTGTGACATTGATGTAACCTACGAACCAAGCAGAGTAGACTGGAATGCTCATGCGTGAACAATGATGACTTCACTGTACTAGTCAGTGGAGGCGGTAGATGCCACTGAGTGAGCATGTGTACTGTGTGGCCATCACTTTCAATATGAGTGAGTAGAGCAACAAATCTGCATCCAATTTTGCACTAAGCTTTAATATTCCTCCACGGAAATTATTCGGATGATTCAGAAGACCACAGCTATGGGCAACTGGTGATTGGCAGCCTCATCATGACAACATGCCTGCTCATGCATCATGTCACGTGCAGAAGTTTTTGGTGAAGCATCAAATCACCCAGGTGACTCAACCCCCCATATAGCCCAGATTTGGTGCCCTGCAACTTCTGGCTTTTCCCAAAACTAAAACCATCTTTGAAAAGGAAGATATTTCAGACCATTAATGAGATTCTTGGAAATACGATGGGGCTGCTGATGGCAGCTGGGAGAACTGTGTGAGGTCCCAAGGTACCTACATTGAAGGAGGACTGAAGTGTCATTGTCCTATGTAATGTTCCATTGTGTATATGTACCACATCTTGTTTATCCTATTATCAGTCAAAAGACACTTCAGTTGTGTCCAAGTCTTGGCCACCATGAATAATGTTGCAATGGACATAGGGGTGAATATGTGTTTTTGAATATGTTTCAATTTTTTTAGTAGATACCTGGAAGAGGGATTTTGGGGTTCATATGATAACTCTATTCTTAATTTTCTGAGGAAACTCCATACTATTTTCCATAGTAATTGTACCAGTTTACATTCCCACCAGCAGTGAATGAAGCTTCCTTTTTCTCCACAACCTCGCCGACATTTATTACTTTTCTTGTAAGCTATTCTGACAAGTGTGAAGTGGTATCTCATTGTAGATTTGGTTTGCATTTCCTAATATCTAGTGAAGTTGAGCATTTTTCATGTATCTGTTAGCCATTTGTATGTCTTCTTGGGGGAAGTGTCTGTTCAGTTTCTCTGCCCATTTGTTAATTAGATTTTTTGTTTGGTGTTGAGTTGTGAGAGTTCTTTGTATATTTTGGATATTAACCCTTTGTTAGAGCTATTGTTTGCAAACATCTCTGATTTGATTAATTGCATTTTTATTTTGTTGTCAGTTTCTTTTACTATGCAGAAGCTTTTTAGTTTAATATAGTTTCACTCATTTATTTTTACCTTTACTTCTCTTGTATTTGAGGTCAAATTCACAAAATGATCTCTACAATCTAGTTCCATAAGTTTAGTACCTGTTTCCTCCTATGCAATTTATTGTTTCAGGTATTATATTTAGGTCTGTGATTCATTTTGAATTAATTTTTATACATGTAGCTTTCTAATTTCCCCAACATCATTTATAGAAGACGATTTCTTTTCTCCATTGTATGTTTTTGGCTCCTTTATCAAAAATAATTTGCCCATTATGGTTTTATTTCTTGGTTCTCAATTCTGCTTCACTGTTGTGTGTATCTGGTTTTCTTTCATTACTATGCTGTTTTGATTATCTTTGCTTTGTAGTATAATGTAAAGTGAGTAGTATGATACCTCCAGCTTTTATCCTTTTTCTGAGGATTGCTTTCCATACAAATCTGATGATTTTTTTTGTTCTATTTCTTTAAAAATGTCATTGGAATTTTGATGGAGATTATATTAAATATGTATATTGCTTTTGGTAATACAGACATTTTAACTACTTTGATTATTTCAATCCATAATCCAGGATATCTTTCCATGTCATCATGTCTTTTTCAAACTATTTTAATAATGCTTTGTAGTTTTTAGTATATAGGTCCTTCACATCCTTTGTTAAGTTTATCCCTAGGTATTTTGTTATTTTTGTTACTATTGCAAAGGGAATTTGCTTTTTATTTTAATTTCTTTTTCTGAAATTTCATTTTTGTATATGGAAAAGCAGTGGAACTCTGTACATTGATTTTTGTATCCTACAACTTTCCTGTATTTTTTTTATTTATTCTAATAATTTTAGAGTGGGGTTTTTATAATTTTCTATCAAGAGGATCATACCATCTGTAAAAAGTGACACTTTTATTTCTTGATTCCCAATTTGGATCCTTTCATTTATTTTTCTTGCCTCATTGCTCTTGCTAGGACTTCCAGTATTCTGTTGAATAGGAGTGGTGAGACTGCACATCCTTGTCTTGTTCCTGATTTTAGAGGAAAAGCTTTTAGTTTTTCACTGTTCAGTATGATATTAGCTGAGGATTTGCCATATATGGCAATTATTATGTTAAGGTACTTTTCTTCTATACCTATTTTATTGAGTGCTTTAGTCATAAACAGATGTTGTATCTTATCAAATGCTTTTCTGCATCTATTGATAAATTCATGTGATTTCTTTGTTATTTTAATGTGCTGTATTACATTGATCAATTTGTGGATGTTGAACCATCCTTTGTCCCTGAAAGGAACCCACTTGATTATGATGTATTACTTTTTTATTATGTTGTATTTGATTTGCTAGTATTTTGTTTAATATTGTTATGTCTGTACTCATGAGAGATACTAGTCTGTACTTTTATTTTTTGTGTGGTATCCTTCACCAGGTTTTGATATAAGGGTTATATTGTCTTCATAAAATGTTTTAGGAAGTATTACCTCTTTTTAAAATTTTTAAAAGAGTTTGAAAAAGACAGGTATCAAATATTCTTTGAGTGTTTGGTAGAATTCACTAGTGATGCTATGTGGTCCTGGACTTTTATTTTTAGGGAAGTTTTTGGTGAGTGTTTCAATTTCCTCACTGTTGATTAGACTTTTTTTTTTATTGCTGTTCAATTAAAGTTGTCCCCATTTTTCCCTCATTACTCTCCCTGCCCTACTCACCCCTACCTCTCACATTCAACTCCCCCCATTGTCTTTGTCCATGGGTCCTTTATAGATGTTACTTGACTTGGCCAGTATATTTAGATTTAAAGTTCTTCATTATTCATGGCAGAATGGCCATCATCAACAAAGCAACAGATAACTGTTGGAGGGGATGTGGAGAAAAGGGAACCCTACTGCACTGTTGGTGGGAACGCACACTGGTGCAACCACTGTGGGAAACAGTATGGAATTACCTCAGAAAACTAAAAATGGAACTGGCTTTTGACCCAGCAATTCCACTACTGGGATTATACCCTAAGAACCCTGAAAAAACAATTCAGAAGAACCTATGCACTCCAATGTTCATAGCAGCACAATTTCCAATAGCCAAGTGCTGGAAACAACCTAAGTGACCATCTACAAATGAGTGGATCAAGAAACTATGGTACATTTACACAATGGAATTCTATGCAGCAGAGAGGAAGAAGGAGTTTATACCTTTTGCAACAGCATGGATGGAACTGGAGAGCATTGTGCTAAGTGAAGTAAGCCAGGCGGTGAGGGACAAATACCATATGATCTCACCTTTAACCAGAACATAATCAACAAAATCAAAAAGCAAGCAAAACTTAACCAGAGACATTGAAATTAAGAACAATCTAACAATAGCCAGTGGGGAGGGGACAATGGGGAGAAGGGTTTTCAGGAACCACTATAGAGGACACATGGACAGAACCAAGGGTGGGGAGGGAGGCAGGGAAGGGAGGTGGGATTGGAGGGGGAGGGGAGGGGAGAGTATGCAGACAACTGAAATTGAACAACAATAAAGTAAAAAAAAAGTTCTTCATGATTCAGTCTAGGAAAGTTATATATTTCTAGGAACTTATCCATCTTTTTCTAGGTTATTGAACTTGGTGGCATATATTTTTATCAAATTATTCTATTATGGTTCTTGTATTTCTGTGATGTCTGTGGTAACTTTTCCTTTTTCATTTTTGGTTTTATTGATATGAGTCTTCTGTCTTTTTTCTTTATAGAATCTAGCCATAGATTTGTCAATTTTATTATTTTTTACACAGAATCAGCTCTTTTTTGTATTATTTTTTTGTATAGTCTATTGCTTCTTGTGGCAGTGATTTCCACATGCGTGTTAACACGCATGGTCTGGAATTTACACGTTTTGAGCACAGCTCCGTGTGATTCCCAAGTGAGCAAGTGTGGATCATGTCTGTGGATTGGGAATTCTCTAATAGGAATTTGGCAAAGATGTGTCTTAAAAAGTTCTGGCTTGCTGACCCCTGCATATTACTTTAACCTGGTCCTGCCTGCCACCGGACCTGAATTTACATCCTAATGCCCTGCTAATGAGTAATCTTACCCCTGTTCTGCTTAATCCCATGAATACTCAATCCAATGTAAATGTGTGCGAATGCCCCCAGTAAAAACCCCGGCTGGGCAAGCGACGGGGCTTTTTCCTGAGATGGGAGGAATCAGCCACGTGGCCCCGGTCTCTCTTTCCCCGCGTGTCTCGGTATGAGATTCATACATGCATCGGGTCACGGTCACCCACGGGTATCAGCAGGTACGATTTACCCCCACGACAGCTTCTCAGCGTTTTGGCCAAGATCAAGTGTTATTTTTGTATAGTCTTTTTGTTCTCTATTTCATTCAATTCTCTCATTTTTATTTTCTTTTTTATGCTGACTTTGGACTGCTTTGTTCTTCTTTTTCTAGTTCTTTAATATGTCATATTAGTTTGTTTACTGGATATATCTCTTATTTCTTAAGATAGGCCTAAAATGATATAAACTTCCCTCCTACTACAACTTTTGCTATATCCCAGAAATTTTGATATGTTGTATTGTCATTCTCATTTGTCTCTATTTATCATTTGTATCACCTTTTATTTCTTTTTGACCCAGTCATTTTTAGTAGATATTGTTTAATATCTACATATTTATGGAGTTTTTCCTTCCTGTTTGCAGTTGTAAGCACTTTATAAATAGATTTTTTTTTAGGTATTTAAGAGCTTTAGTAAAACATCAAATAAGAGACTACCCAATTAAAGAATGTAAGCATTTAGAATTAGTATTAAATATTTAGGCTCTGTAGATTGTGCTTATTGTCAGATTGTTTTCAGGATTCAATTTATGTTATTAAATATCTCTTCCACCCTCGACATTATCATAATTATCATCACTGTAGTCCTTGATAGTAGAGCATTTAAGCAATTAGACCAGACCAGTATGTTCCAAAGTAATAAAGAGGGACACTCTGTTCTTTCTAGGTGCCTCATTGAATTCTGAAACACAAAGATTTACAAAATTTCATGTACAAATAGACTTAATTATCAGAAAATAAAGGTAACCCCAATATTAGTAAATTAATGTCAATTTTTCATAAAAATTGCTTATGCTATTTCATGTTAAATTCAACCATATAAGATACGTGAAATATGTAATCATGTGTATGTGTTTGTATGTACACCCTTCAACATAAAAAGTACCTTTTTCCCCCAAATTTGGAATTCAAGACATTAAGACATGTATATTGTACTAGGCTCTGCTAATTGTGTAGCCAGTCTGGACCCCAACTACAGAAGATGCTGGTTTGTAGCTGGCCAACATTTTTCAAAATTCAGAAACAGTCTCCATACTCAGGGGTGAACTCACAAAAGCCCTTATGTATTATGTAATTCAAACCTTTGCCTGTAATAATTTGATTAATCATAGTATTGCATATATTGTTTAATCAATCAGAGATCTAAAAATCACACAAAGGAAATAAACTATTCACTTTTTAGTGATGAAACAAAACAAATAGAATATTGTATCAGTAAACTTGTTTGTAAGGCAAATCCCTGTGGACATTGCATTAGAAGTAGAAAGCATAATAGCTAAGAAGGTAGGGAAATATTTTCCATAGTAGATGAATTTAAGGAGGTCTTATCATTGTCTTTTTTTAATGTCTAGAAGGTCAGATGTTTCTAAAAATTTTTAGGAAAACTATATGTACATTAGGAGTAAATTCTTCAACAACCTGATGGTAAGTTTTCCAATTTTAATGGAAATTCAAGTTTATAACTTCGATCATTGAAATCACCACAGGCAGCAACTGAAAGTGGGATACATAGTCTTAATGTCAACACTTCACTCTGTGGTATTTTATTGTATTTTTTTTCCTCATAGAGTGCTGAATATCTGAATGTTATGTAGTTTGATTTTAAAAACTTCTATAACTAAGTAACACTTCTACAATAAAAGCAGACTATGGAAAGCAATGTTAGCTTTATTTTTTAATCCTAAAAAAAGATATGACATAATTTACTGAGTATCACATATGTTGTATAATAGAGCAAGCAAGATACATTATCTACATGACTTTCTTTCTTTTATAAAAGACAAATCTAAAGGAATATTTTAAAGTTGTTCAGGAGTTTAATGATTAAATGGCTATAAATTAGAGAAGTCAAGATATTTAAATCAGCAATAAAAGCAATGTGATCTAAATGGAGGGAGAATAAAAGGAAGCTGTAGCCAGGTGGGCTGGAAAAGAAAAAAAAAAGGAAATATGTCTGGGAAGTGGAAATCTTTTGTCCCTGATCTATCAATCTTAGATAAACATATTTTAATCTGGACATATTTATAGGTATGGAAGTATCCTTAACTTACTCTTTTTTAAAATCTCTCTTAAAAAATAACCATACCATACACTTAGCAAGTTGGTCCCTGACACAACTTTACGTCTCTTGGTGACGTGGTCCTAAATCATTTCTTCTGTGATCTACTTTTGTTAGAAACAACTTTAACTTCTTTCATTTCCTTCTATTGAGCATTCTTGAGTCAATTCAGGGAACAACAGCTGGGAAAAAGAACGGAGTGGCCTTTATAATGCACTTCCACCTTGTACAGAGATGTTGCTATAACCTTTTGACACCCAGTACTATGTAGCTCAGAAGTTTTAACACTTTTGATAGCATTTCTAATATCCATCAATTGTGAGATAAAATGAATTCAAACCTATAGCGGCAGGTCAAGAACTAGGCAGTCATTACTGTAAAGGCTGGAAAAGAAGTTTTCCACAAGAGTAAATAAGATAATAGTATATTTTTTCATCATTAGGAGAAACTTTGGATTTTCAAGAAGTACTAGCCAAGCTCAAGAGCTGTATTACACTCTCATAAAGGATATCATATAAAATCTTAATTATTCTAAATATACAATGAGCCAACCACTGAAACTCAAGTCTATGTATAAGAATACATATACCATCACATGTTACGCTATTTCTAGCTGAAAAGAGTTTTCATGCTACCTTTTTCATTATCCTACATTTTATGAAAATTGTTTGCAGGACTAATAAATATAAAGAAGATAAAACCAATTTATGACTGAAAACTTCCAAGTGTTTTAATGGAATACTAAAAACAAAAATAAATATAATTAATACCAATCATCCTGTGACTTTTAATACTAATGAGACTTATTTGTCTTGAGTGTGAAAGGTAGTAAAAAATGTCCATGGCAGGAAATAAAGAAGAGAGCTCTTGCATTATAGTAACTATATAGACCACTAAGGCTATAGAGAAAGAGACATATATATTTTTGCTGACAGAAGTTTCCTTCTTAGTTTTCACTGAGTCCAAAAAGGAATGTGTGGTAGGGGTTCTCTGATTGTATGGCAGCATTAAAGATACGAGGAGGCTTTTCAGAATAGGGGAGATGGGAGAGCTAGTCAAATATTTGACTCTATCTGCCTATCTCTGATCTATGGTTCTGAGTATAAGCTGATCCTGGGATAAGAAAAACAGTTTGCAGTGCAGTTCAACACTGGGTAGTTTCACATTTAGAAGACACTCTCTCATAAAATTAAGTCAAATTTAAAAGTCAGTCTGCCCCCAATTCAGTTTAAAGATGAATAGTGTAGCAATGCTGTATGATCTGAGCTGAAGTCAGTACCTACAAAGAATTAAATAGTTCTGCAAATTTATTTGTGTTAATTAACAGTACTGGCACCCTAAGGGAACTCAGAATCAGACTGTGTGTCAAAGCTAGTGCTCAGAAAAAAAATTGTGGTGTTACTTTTATCTTTATTGTTATTTTATACTTCTGAAATCACTCTTTTTATGAATTTATTTAATGACTTTGCTCTCCTTATGTATAAGTTGTGCCCACCTGAATGTGTTCAGACTATTCTCTGTTCTTCCCTTACTCTGCCCTGTATAACAGGGCTGCTAACCCTGTGCTTCCCAGGCTCTGGGTGGTTTTGGACAATGGAAGGCACAGGAAAGAGTGGAAAAAATATGGAATATAGGGTATCCTCCCCCACTTATAACTTCTTTGCATTCAATAGTATTAAGCACCTGTGTGTCTTTTGTAGTTTCCATTATTTAAGTATATATTTATATGATTATAGATTTCTGTCTGTTAACACTGGTCTCTGGCTTGGGTTAAACCCCCCCTTCATTTTATTTCTCCTAGTTGGGATCAGTAGTGACATCCTATTGTTTGATTGTCAGCTTTTCTAATATCTATGTAACCAGATCAAAAGTCCTCCTGTTGAAAATACTTGAAGTGGTGATTTATCATAAGACAATATCATGCTTCATTTAACTTAACTCATGTTAATATGCATAACTGATATCTGATTCCTTCTTGCTTTAAAGATCTTAGATGGCGTTGGTACAAAGTGTCACTGCATTGTTAGGGGGAAAGTCTAGCATCACATCTACTATGTCTTTACGTTTCTGAGATTCTCTTTGTGTGGTGAACTCTAGCTCACAGCTCTATCTTCTATTGAATTATTTAAGATTATTAGATTTATCAGAAAGAAACTATAGTTACTTTCTTTTTATGCTCATCAAGAGATATTCAATAAACTATTGATAAAGACCTATTCTGGCCCTGGCTGGTGTAGCTCAGGAGATTGAGCACTGGCCTGCAAACCAAAGGGTCAGAAAAAAATAAATAAATAAGATTATTAGATTTTTTCTTCATCGAACAGGTACTATCTCTATTTATACTAATCTAACTATTTAGATGTAGAATCAGCCCTTTCTGTGAATTGCACACATCTTAAAACAGAATCCTCAAAATATTTTTAAAATGATATAAACAAACCACCTAATCACACTCTCATTATGCTTCTCCAGAAAATCCTCTTTTATTTTCCACCTCTCATTCTTCATCCACTCTAGCTTCATCACATTTTCCCTCCAAATTGCTTCAGCAAATATCTAATTCTTTCCCTTTATTCTCTAGCAGCAACTTCCAAAGTCAACTATAAAGCAACTTTTGCATCCACAACTCAATATTGGTGTTCAGAGAGCAGAAATAAGAAAAAAAAAAGAAATATATATATATATATAAAATTTTGTGGGTAGGACCTACTCACTTCAGTAAGCAGGTTGTTTGCAAAAAACATTTTTCTGTCCATTTCACTTGAATCAAAGTTTACAGTCATTTCTCATCCACTTTCTCAAAGCATTTCAGTTTCTTTCTGTTGAAGCCACACATTTTAATAGTTATTTTAATTATTTATATATTTTGCTTTTGATTTTTTGAATTATATATACCAATAGGAAATATTAATTTTCTATTAATATTTTGCCTAATTCCATCTTAGTGAGATGGGTGCTAGGGATTTTGTGTAAAACAGATATATTTTTCTCTATGGGAGTTTGCAATGTAATCTATTATTTATTGATTTATTTCTGCATAACTAATTATCCCAAACCACAGTGCTTTAAACAAGATTTATTATTTTATAGCTTCTGTAGGAAAGGAATATAAGTCCACTTCAGTGAATCTCCTGTCTCAGGGTCTTTTACAAGATTGCAGTCATCTGAAAGCTCAACTGGACAAAGATCTGCTTTAAATTTATTCATGTTGTGATTGGAAGGATTTGGTTCCTCTTGGGTTGTGGGGATTGAGGCCTCTGTTTGAACTGAATGGTTTCCTTCTTTCAATTCCTTGATATGTGGGGTTATACGGAGGGCAGTTCACAGCATAGTGGCTATCTTTCTTGGAGTAAGCAAATGAAAAGAGCTAGAGAGAGAGAGAGAGTACCTGTAAGTCAGAAGTCATGGTCCTTCATATCTTAATCTCTGAAGTTATGATACCATCATTTTTACTGAACTCTGTGCATTAGAAGTAAGTCCTCAGGTTTAGCCAACACTCAACAGGGAGAGTAAAAAGTGAATACTTAGGAAGCTGGGACTACAAGGAGCTAGTTAAGAGATTGCCTACCACAGGACATTTAGAAATAAACAGGGAATCATAAAATAATATGATAACACCATGTCACAATTAAATCCAGACAGCCCATACATCACAGAGGCATGGTGTGCACCCCTTTGTGGAA
The DNA here is from genome assembly GCA_004026765.1 of Micronycteris hirsuta. NCBI lineage: Eukaryota > Metazoa > Chordata > Mammalia > Chiroptera > Phyllostomidae > Micronycteris > Micronycteris hirsuta. Next base: position 1,406 of record PVJI01030233.1, on the reverse strand, counting down.
AAAAATATCAGAAGAGCAGTTCCAGGGAGGCTTTCAATTCACATTAATGCTTTTATAGTTTGCATTATCTCACATATCAACTTTTTTAATTCATATTTTTAGAAACAAGAAATGTCTAAATGATGATTTGTTGAGCCATTTTTGTTTGTTCTTATGTATCTCTTACTAGAATAAAAATGCTATTTTATTTTCTCAAAGCCACTCTCCATACAATGTGGAGAATAGACCTTGGAAAAGTGAGAATGTGGTTAGAGAGACTGGTTACACTCCTGGTGCTGAATTTCCAATTGGATGTTAGTAGAGCTTGAACTTTCGTAATTTTTACAGAAAGAAGAATGGTGGATACATTTAAGGATAAATTAAAAAGCAAAGACTTGAGATAAAGAAAGAAATAAAGAAAGACTTCCAAGTTTCTGCCTTATATTCTATTGTACTATTATTTATATCTGAAACAAACAAGGATAAGTTTAGGACTTAAAAGGGGATATGACAAATTATATTTTTGAATGTTTAAGTTTGAAATATCTGTAGGACATATACGTGGACACAGCATAAGAATAAGTATAGACCTGGGACTCAAAAAATGGGATATGGAGAGATAACGGAAGCTAGCATCATATGCATATATACAGAAGCAATATTTTATAAACAGTATTCAAAGAAAATTAAAATAACACACATATTTTAGCCTGTTCTGCTGTGTTTTTTTTTTCTCTGATGTAACAATTTAAATAGCTCCTTCAGGTAAAGGCGTGCAAGACCTTTCCTAGGACAATGATCAATTTCTCCAATTCTCATCCTGCCAGAAGTGGCTCTCACTAATACAATTTCTAACTGCTAGTTTTAAAATATTGTGGAATTCTCAGTAGAATTTTTTGCTGTTATATATTTTAATAGTCATGTAGACATAATGTATTATATAAAAATGAGTATATTCAAATTTGTTGGAAACATTTTAATGGTGCTGTCAAATACTCATATCTCAAAACATAGCTGAGCTGAGTTCACTTCCTTGCGGCAACTCTCTGAAGCAAACAAATGTGATAAAAAGATCCCAACTAAGATGTTAATGAATGATAATGAAGTCAGTTAGATCCCTATTTAAGAATTATAGTTTCATTTTAACTGAACAATTCTACAGACATAAGATCTTATAAAATAAATAAAACAATAACTAAGAATGGCAGACCGAATGTGAGAGGACATGCAGGGCTCTCAGCGTGTAGCGCTATCTCTGCTCTACACTCTACCTCATCCTGGACTGTTGCGAACTTTGTCTTCTCCCCAGAAAACGTTTTCCCCAAATTCCTGCAGACTTCAACTTCAACCAAAATTATCTCCCAATGCAAGAACAGAGAAACAAGAATGTTTCATTCGGATTAACCTGTTAATGTTTATGGTCAAAT
>PVJI01030232.1:0-14435 GCA_004026765.1 Micronycteris hirsuta | reverse complement strand
CTTGAACTTGCCCTTATCTGAGAAGCACTTTATCTGCCCTTCCATTCTAAATGATAGCTTTGCTGGATAGAGTATTCTTGGATGTAGGTCCTTGCCTTTCATGACTTGGAATACTTCTCTCCAGCCCCTTCTTGCCTGCAAGGTCTCTTTTGAGAAATCAGCTGACAGTCTTATGGGAATTCCTTTGTAGGTAACTGTCTTCTTTTCTCTTGCTGCTTCTAAGATTCTCTCCTTATTTTTAACCTTGGGTAATGTCATTATGATGTGCCTTGGTGTGTTCCTCTTTGGGTCCAACTTCTTTGGGACTCTGAGTTTCCTGGACTTCCTGAAAATCTATTTTCTCCACCAGCTTGGAGGAGTTCTCCTTCATTATTTATTCAAATAAGTTTTCAATCCCTTGGTCTTCCTCTTCTCCTTCTGGCACACCTATGACTCGGATGTTGGGACGTTTAAAGATGTCCTGGAGGTTCCTAAGCCTCTCCTCAGTTTTTTGAATTCTTGTTTCTTCATTCTTTTCTGTTTGGATGTTTTTTTCCTTTCTGCTGGTCCACTCCGTTGATTTGAGTTTCAGTTTCCTTCTCATCCCTATTGGTTCCCTGCAGGTTTACCCTCATTTCCTTTATATTATCCTTCATTTGTTCAAGAAATTGCGACAATCTTTCTTCGAATCCTGTGAGCATCCTGATTACCAGTGCTTTGAACTGTGCATCTGATAGGTTGGCTATCTCTTTGTCACTTAGTTGTATTTTTTCTGGAGCTTTGATGTGTTCTTTCATTTGGGCCATTTTTTTTTTCCCTCAGTGAGCCTGTTACTTTAAGGGGCGGAGCCTTAGGTGTTCACCAGGTCGGGGCAACCCACTTCAGCATGACGCTGTCTGTGGGGGCGGGGCCTGAGCGAACAATGGTGCTTGCTCTGTTCTCCGCACTTCCCCAGCTGCCCACAAGCAAGTTGGGTCCTTCTTTGCTGGCTCCGGGGTGAGTGGGCGGGCCTGCACAGTTCCAAGTCCCTGTGGGTCTCCCCAACGAACTCTCCTATGAGGCTGGGAGTTCCTTCCACTGCCGCCTCAATCCCCACAGGTGTATTCAATTGGTGGTCTGAGGCTTTATTTCCCTGCGTTGGTGGGTTGCGCGGTCTGTTCTGCTCCCCAGCCTTTCCTCCTGGTTTATCTGTGCAAGAATGAGGGATCGCCCAGTCCACCAGTCTCAGCCCCAGTTTCACTGAGTGTGCCTGCCGCATTTTGGCCCGCCACGGGCCTCTCCAGGCTGCTGGAGTGTTGCCACCACTCCACAAACCGCGTCTTGCCGAGTGCTCTCCACCCAGCTCCACCCCACTTACCTGTCTGGATGAACGTGTCTTCTTTAACTCCTTGGTTGTCGGACTTCCACTCAGTTCAGTTTTCTGTCAGATCTGGCTGTTTTTGTTTTTTAAATTGTTGTTTTTCCTCTTTTGGTTGTGCAAGGAGACACAGTGTGACTACCTATGCCTCCATCTTGGCCAGAAGTCTCTACATGATCTTTTTTTGACAGTATCTTGTTCCTTGCTCATGTTTTCAATTTTCTCTTTTATTAAATTCTCTAGTCATCCAAAGTCATGAAGTCCCTGGGGCTGAACCTCTCTCAGGATGGTTCCTTCACTATGGTCTGTAGTTGTGACTGGGAACTGATACTGGTCCCAGGAAGGTGCATGGATGCCCGTCTCTGATCTAGGACTGTTGAGAGCATAAGATATTTCCAATGGCATAAGGTAGCAGACATCCAAGTGACAGCCCTACATAGAGGGCAAGGTAGGTTAGTCTCTGAGGAAGCTTCTCAAAGCCCGTCACCATCTAGACACCAGCTGGAAGAAACAAATGCCTTAGCTAAGGAATGGTGTCTTCTGGCCCAAAGTGTCCACAGGTGTGGCCTCTCACTGGCCTGAACTTATGAGGCCCTTGGTGTGCACTGCTACCCCAGCGGACCTGCAGGCGGGAGTCAGGTCAGAGATGAATCTCAACTCTCACTGTTTTCAGCCGCTGGGGACTTCAGATGTCCATTTGTTACATTTCTCACTCACTATCTATAATTGCTAGGCTTTTCCAGCAAAGGGGTTTTCCAGGAGACAAAGTCTACCAAATTGCCAAGAGAGAAATCTGTAACTTCTGTGACCCACCGTAAAATCCCAAGATGTCAATACCATCTTGACTTTACTCAGTGGGAAAGCATTTAGAGGTGCTATTGTGAAGCCACAAAGTTCAATATAGTGTCAGGTAAAACTCAGGTCTGCAGTGAGTAGAGTGCTGGGGTACTGGAGAAGCTACTGCCCTGATAGCTTCCTTGTATCTCACCTGGCCTCCAGAGTAGGCCTTCTATACCAAACACATGGCCTAACCTTTGTGTTCAGAGTCATGAAATACAGTACTTCACACCAAGAAGCCTAATTTGTAGACAGTCCATACACTAGACAGATGATCCAAATTAGGTAATGAGTTAAAAAAAAAAAAAAGTCAGATAATGACTTGCATGAGGGACTATCACGTTTACCTAAGCATTACACTCCAATTCTTCAAATGCAGCAAGATGAAATACCCGAGGACTCAAGCAGAATACTCAAGGACTCTCCCACTTAACCAGCATGGTAGAGCACTAATACTTAGGCTACAGTGGTGACTGGCTGGCTTCTCCTTCCAATTTCCTGATTTGTATCAATTTCTTTTTTAGAAGTTACCATCATTCATCATTTTAAAAAGAGGGAGCTCTGTGTGACTCAGCAGGTCCCTCCTTCTCTGGTCTTAATCTTCATCCAAGAAGGAAGCAGTTAGGTCCAGCTCATGGGAACTCAATGAGGGTTATCCCGACTGGCAAGCCAGAATATAAGTAATATTAGCATAAAGGGCCCAGACAACAGTCTCCCAACCGCTGCCCATCCCTTTCACTACACCAATGCATAATGAGTATTAGAAAGAGAGAGAAAGAGAGAGAGAGATCATTTATTCAAACTTACAACCATGCCTGAACCATGTCATCAATCCTGCTAGTCCCTGGGCCTGCCCACAAAGGTCTTCTACCGCAGCCCTGGGAACAGCACGGGTGGAGAGGCCATGTCCTGACACAGACTTATCCCAAGAGCTGACTGAAGTAATCGCTGAGAGCCCCACTTCCCCACAACTTCATACATCAGAACCACAAGCTCCTCATGGTTTAGAGATTTATACATGAAAGCACGGAACAACACACAAGTTAAAAAAATATACCCAAAGTCTCACAGCATCTCACCAGGATGCACCCAAACAGGCTCCTGTGCCCCTGTTGTGCCCTCCCTTCTATGGCCTCATAGACTACACTCCTCTATACTATATCCTGAGTGTCCTCAGAACCTGTGGACACAAACAGTCCTGAGACTGCATGGGGAGGGCCAAAAGCTGCCTTTGCTTTCTGTCCTGTCACTGTAATCAGTTATGGTCAAGAGTAACACTACAAGAAGGGCCCTGCAAGTCCTCCCAGCAAACCACTGAAGCTGGAGTGCACCTGTAAGGGACCCTGAGGGAGGCTGTGATACTCTGTAGAATCACACCTTTTCTGAAACTGGGGGAATAAGAGAATTTTAAATACAAAGAACCTTCCTTCCTTTGCTGGTCCAAACACTGCTTTGTAGAAGAAGAAGTTGTTTAAGTTTAGAGAAGAAAAATAATTGGGAAATAGCCTGACCAGAGGAATTCTTAATTATTTGAAAATATTTTACTTGGATATGCTTCTTTATCAGTGACCAAATGTGGTTCCTCAGAAAAACAGGGCTTTCACCCTCGAACTGTATCACGGGAGGGAAAGGTACTAAGCTCCCTTTACCTTCTGCTCTGTAGCCCCACCAACATGCACAACCCACCTCTTTTTCGTGTATAATAAAACTCATCTTTATTCCATGGCAGTGGTGGGTCAGAAATGGATGGAACATAAGTCTAGCCACATAGTACAACAAGAATCACAGAGAAGTGGGCCTGGCTTTGCCCTTCTTCTTAACGCTGCTTTGGGATGGGAGGTCATCAGGCACTCAGTGTAGACTGAGGCAGGGCTTCCTAATGCATGTGGCTAAAGCATCCTACCCCCATCCTTCTAGCTTTGGGAGTGTCGTCATAATGTATCAGCTAAATCCTGAGAGCTCCTAGGGTTACACTGTGGGTGGCATGTACCCTTTACAGCCAGAGGTTTCACAGCGGTATCACTTCCCCACAGTGCCATCTTTCTTTCCCTCTGCCATAGTCCAGCACTCAGTAGTGAGCAGATGCCCCTTTACATCATGCAAAAGTCACCTCCAGTGCTCAGGAGGGCATGGTAATAAGTTCCAAGAAGTTCTGCAGATGCCAGAGGCAGAGATGTCTTCCTTTCACAAACAGGGGACAGCCCTCGAGAAGTCACTACAGCCAGTACGTCCCCATCTTACAGAACCAGGGTGATCATGATTTCAGTAAATAAGTAAGTGTCCTTGGACTTCGAACACTGAATGAATGAGTTCACATTTCAGCACCAGAGACTAATTTTATTCACAAGCTAAAAGCAAAATAAGAAAATTTTAATTTTTCCTCAGTCCAGATACACATTCAAGTGTTGATAATAGGCAGATGCCAGCTCTTGATGCTTCTGGTAGAGAAGCTCTTGAGAAGCCCATGTGGTCTCTGGGGACATATAGGGCCCACCTGTGGTACCAGGTATGAAGCAGCAGGCTAATGTTCAGACTAAGGGATAGAAAACTGTAATGGCTCAAAAGGCTTATGTAGGAGGCCTGAAGAGGGCAGGTAATCATCTAAACCAATCTGAACAGTATTTATAGATTTTTTTTCAAGTTATAGAAAAATTTAAACATATAAAAAGTAAACAGAATAGTATAATTTGAAGCAGGTTCCAGACATCATATAAGTTCATCATGAACGCTGTAAGTGGTAAAAATGCTTTACACCAAAACCAGCAGCGAGTCAGTAGCAGGCGCTCCAGTGGGCTGAGCCTCCTCACATGATCTGCCTGGGAAAAGCTGTCCCATTGGAGTGGCCTGCTTGTTCTCCCTAGATAGGAAGCCAGACCTGCTTCGGACCTAGGCCAGAGGGGCCAAGACACAGCATGTGCTGTCTGCACACAGCCCTAACAGAGACCTGGTTCTGGGTCACGCTCTACCCAGTAGTTCCTGACACATGTTCATATTCACCTGAACATGAGCTGTCCAGGGTGCTAAGCAGGCAGCTAAAATGACAAACCACATCAGGGGGAATTTTCTTTGACTGGGCTTGGATGTGCAGAGTATTTCCAGCTTTCACCACAGACGGGTGTTGTTCTTGGCAAGTCGCCCCCAGCCCTGACTAAGCGCTGCAGAGACAGGCCTCCTGTGGGCTGAGTCATGTGCAGCAGTTGCTGAGGGTCTGGGAAACAGAAGAAGGTTCTTAGGCAGCTTAGTGGTCTCTGGGGGAGGCTCAGCAGTCTCTGTCCACTCAGGGCACAGCGGAGGAAACTATTTACCACTCAAGAGCCCCAACTTCTGGAGCCTTCTGCTGTGTTCCCCTTGAAGTGCTGAATCACATCTTCCCAGCAGAGGGCGCAGGAGGAACATGCAGGAGCAGAATGCAGGGCAGCCTCCCTTCAGGTCTGTCACTCCTGAGGACTCTCCCTTGGACCAAAGGGACCAGAGTCTCTCTATCTCAGTCACTGGTCAGAGTTAATAACTTTCCCCTGTGTGGCTTCTTCAGGTACTGACCTGCAAGGGGCGGGGCAGCACCTACCAGAGGTCTGTGCCTCTCAAGAGAAATGGCCTCACTCCATTTAGTGCAGAATTAAAGCCCACCTCAGGTATCCAGCTTATCGGGGAGTGCAAGTGGGAAGAAGACAAGTAACAGGCAAACTAATCATGGCTGGTACAGGGAGGCCTGGGTAGAGGGCCTCCCACTGCTGTGCACGGTGCAAATATCAGCTCGTTTTAGAGGCTCCTTACACAAGTGATACCTGACATACCCTTGCACCAGAATCATCTCACTGGAAAATCTAGTTTTGTCATATTAACAGAGCAGATATATATGGAAGTTTTAAAATTGGACCCCAAAAGGAAAATAAACAGATGGGCAAATACTCTATTTCACATGTATTTATATTTTTGTAACATAGACCTTGCTTGGAAAAATCTATTTTCTAAATGTTTTTCACTTTTTTCCTACCTCATAGTGATTTCCTCCCTGTCCCCACCTGGGTCCTGACTCACAGAACGTAAATATGAACACTCTTATAATGCCCCAAGAATCTTCTGGACACCCCAGAGAACGAGCATGGACACCTCCTGCTAAGAAGATGCTAGCTATCAACAGACTAATCTGTGAGGCCTGCTGGAGCACACAGACCCAATAAGCATCATCAAGATGAAATGGGCCCTTGAAACCTATGTAGTTTTATTAACAGTATCAGCCCAATAAATTCAATAAAACTTAAAAAAAGAAGATAAAACAGACCCTCAAAGAAATCCTACCAACCAGACAGAGTGGGCAGCCAAGAACGTCTGCTCCTAGCACAATCTGCAGGAATGCAGCTGCTTAGGCGGCACATTGTCTCAGAAGGTGGAAGCTCTAACACTGTCTCCTTGAATCTGCAGTCAAGGCTCTGGGGACTCACAGAACCATCTCAGAGGTCTGGGGCCAACCTCTATACCCTCAGCATCCAGACAGCCAACAACCAACAGCTACAGTACACCCTCCACAACTAGAACTGGTCTGGACACCAAAAACAGAAGGTATCAGGCTTGGTCTGCTCTCTGGACCTAAAGCCCTAGTCACAGAATCTCTGAGCACCCCTTCGTTTTGGCAGAAGCCTCATGTCCACACATACCCTCGCCATGCCTTTGCTCCACTGCTCCATGGAGTATTGGCCCTTCCCCTTGCACACCCACCCCTTCCCATCCCCAAAGTGCTTGCTCAGTGACAGAAGCCATGGGCTTGGTCCAAAAGACCCGAAGGACCCCATGGAACCCATGCCACCTTCCTCATATCCCAGCCAGCAAAACCAAACCCATTTCACTGGTTTTTAACTAACCAAAGTCTCTGCCCAGCTACCAGGAACCCACTCACTTGAAGAGTAACTACATAGGCAAGTGTGAGTGAGGGACCTGGTACCTCATGAATAAAAGCTTTGACAAAAACAATGTTTTTTGCGGCTCCTCCCTCTGCCATTTCTCCCAATTTTCTTATGTTTATCTTGTTTCAATATCTGATACATATCCCCACATTCAGAAAGCCCCCACCCATACCCCATCCTTGCAGAGCTTTGGCTCCTTGTCTTACGGTTGCATGGTAGGAAAGCCAGGGCCCACCTCACAGCTCTGTGTGCTCTGCACCCTTTCACATCCCTGGCCTGTGACTGGCCTACAAGTCTGCAGAGCAGTCAGATGATCAGCAGGCTGGGAAAGCCCCTGGGCACCAGGATTAAGGGGATGGGAGTGTGGGCCGGCAGGAGAGCCCGGGTTACTGCCGGGACAAAGCACAGGTCCCAGTGAGCAGCTCAACATGATACCAACTTTAAAGTGTACATACCCAGTATTATTAACCTTTCAGGAGCACACACTCAAAGGCACAGAGACATGCACGCACGCACACAACACACACAGGTACACGCTACTTGTGTGCAGGCACATGCTCATATACACACCCACCCACTCCCATGCACACACATATACACTCACACACAGACACACATATACATACATGCACATCACACCCAGGGCCGACCTGCACTCATAAGAAGACTGCACTGGGTCCTGCTTTCAGCTGTCCCTTTGGCTTTTATTTCAAATAATTGAGTTTAATTTATGTGTTTTTGTAGTTCTGAGGGAAAAACATGTTTATCCTCCAAGGAAAAACTTTCAGGAGACTAAAAAGAGCCAGGAATGCCTGAAAGCCTCATAGCCTCACCAACTGAATACACAACGGGAAGTTCCCTGGGCATGCCGGGGGGGGGGGGGGGGGGGGGCATGGGACATTTCTACTTTGTATGCTTATGTGAATTCTCTGTGTGTTAATCTTCCCTATCATCCCGAAGTAGCCCTGAACAAATCAGGTAAAAAGGAAAAGGAGCTGTGAGGCCTTGCTCCGGGCCACCCCCTAGGTCTCCAACAGGACTCCTCAAATGGGGTTGGGACCACCTTCCAGGTAAGCCCGGTGTCAGTAGACCCCTGAATATGGGGGTCAAGGACATTTTCTGTGGATGAGAAGAGTCTGGCAGGTATGATGTTGGAAGGGTCCAGGTGAAGATGACCTGGAGGTAGTCAGGAGGGAGCAAGGGGACAGAAGATAGCAGGAGGGGCAGAGGCTGTGCCGGGCTCCTGGTACCTGTGTCTGAGTCCTTCTGCTCTCCATTGGCCCCCACCGTGAAGGGCAGCTTCCGTTTGGTTGCTCTCTCTCTCACCTCCTTCCCTCCATCACTGCGGTCCAGCTTTGGGGTCTTGGTTAGAGAAACTTTATCTTTATCCTAGAAAAGAAAATAACACTTTCAGATATCATTCCCAAATTAAAGTCTTGAAACCCTCACATCTACTATGGTTTCATTTATGTGCCAGTTAAAGCAGCTGCAGCTGAGCATTGTCAATGATCCCCCATGGCCCCAATTCTTGATCTGAAACTAGAGAGGAGTCTTGACAAACTGTGGCTAACAAATATTCTCATAAGTATGACGAAAGCAGAGTATTCAGAGATACAGTTGTGCCCAAACTCATTTCCCCAATAATGAAGTACAAGAGCCTTAAAAAGTTTTGTGGACAGGTAGAGTCTTGATTTCTACCATAAATGGGCTGGGTTCTACTCCTTTTCTGCCTGACATCCCCTGCACAGTCCCACATGGCCTGGCATGACCCCCAGTGCTCATGCTGTCTCTGGCATCACCACAGGCTTGTGATGCTTTCTTCAGAACAGATCTTGCAGACCAAGGCATCAGTCCCAAAGCAGAGCCCACAGCTGTAAACCTGAGTACAGATGACCCACGCCAAAGCAAGAGCTAGCTGGAGAGCAGGTAGGTCATGTTCTTATTACCCTCTTCCTGGCTCTAGTCTCAGGGTTGATCTGTCTTGCAGGGTAAAGTCTCACGAGCCCAACTTCCAGCCCCACCCTGACCAGCTTGCCATCCTTGGGCAAGTTTAGCACTCCAGTGTCATCATCTGTAGAATGGAAGACAGTGCCCACCTCAAGATGATAAATGGAGATCTTAGTGTGCATTGGGCATATAATTCAGCTGCTTACCGTGCAGTGCTGTATCATATGAAATGAGGTCAATGTGTGGAAACAGCAGTGTGTGCAGCCCTAAGGCAGCCTGATCCCAAAATGCAAGGAGTACGTATGTGGATATGTTGATGAAACAAGAACTGTGTGGAGACAGGAGCCCCTGCTTTGCTGGCTACACCAGCTGGACACCCTGGATCCAGCCTCTCAGTGGACAGCACTATTTTAGGTAGGGATGGCTCCAAGGAGGAGCTACCTCCCCCCACCACTGAGTACCACTGAATTCCCTCGTCCTGTGGCTAAAAGGTCCTCCAGCTTGATTAGTCAACCACAGCATCCACTAACCGTAGCAGTTAATTAGAGATACCCTCAAGTGACCAGAGAGATCTCTGCAAGAACATGCTGCCAGCTCCAAGGGCATCTGGAGTACAAAGTGGGGCCACCAGGCACTGCTGGGATGAGGAAGGACCCCTAGAAGATGGAGCTGCACAGATGCTAGACACGCCATTGCACCCCACAGTGCACCTGGGATGTCAGGCCATAGCCACGCCTGTCACTACCTACACCCGCCACCACAGAACTGGGAGAAGAATGGCACCCATTAGCAAAAATTAGCAAAATATTGCAATAAACACCTGCCCACCAAGAAAAGTCCTGGCCCAGTTACTGAATCTGACCTATGGATATATTTAAAAAGGTCATACAAATAATAAATATTATTTGGGAATGCAAGAAATTAAAAAAATCAATGTAATTCACCACGTGAAGAAGAAAATCATATGATCATCTCAACAGCTACAGCAAAGGCCTGTGATAAAACTCTATGTTAATCCTGACATGAAATCTCAGCACGTGGGGATAAGGGACAGTCCTCTACCTGACAAAGGGAGCATCTAGGCAAGGTTGCCTATAATCACCTCATCTACTGAAAAGCAAAACATTTTTTTTAAATGAGAAAAAGATATGAGTATGCACTCTGCAAAAGAAAATATCCAATTAACATTTGGAAGGCTGTTCTTCATTAGGAAAATGCAAATTAAAGCCACAAGGAGATCTAAATACTTCTACTAGAATGGTTAAAATAAAAATGACTAACAGTACTGTCCTGGCTGGGTTGCTCAGTTGGTTGGAGCATCGTCCCATATACCAAAAAAGGTTGCAGGTTCAATTCCTGGTCAGGGCACATACCTAGGTTGTGGGTTTGATCCCCCCACCAGCACATGTACAGGAGGCAACAGATTGATGTTTCTCTCAAATCAATAAACATATCTTCGGGTGAGGATTTAAAAAAACAACAACAAAGACTAATGGTATAAACTGTTGACAAAGACATGGCAGAAAAACCAGAACCTCAGGTGTTGCTGGTGGGACTGAAACGGCAAAACCACTTTGAAGTTGATGAAATGAGAGCATTTATTCACAAACTGGCACAATGATGTTCACAGCAGTTTTGTTCACAATAATAAAAAAAAAGAAAAAGAAATAATACAACTGCCTATTAAAAAGCAAATGGATGCATTAATTCTAGTGCAGTCACAAATGGAATATTTATTCCACAAAAATAAAAAAGATACTGGTACATGCGACAACATGGACAGCTCTAAGGGACAATGTTGATGTGCCAGAAATCATATCATGACACATCTGGGCCCCCAAAATAAAATTCCCTCTGGGATCAGATTTGGTTCAATTTCTTTTCTTCCTTTTTTATTCCCCTGAGGAACAAACTGTGAACCTTAAAATGACTGATTGTATACCTGAAAAATCCAAAGGAATATCCAATTAAAGGATTCAGATAGTATGTAAATTAAAGTAGCTAGACAAAGGAAATAATTGGTTTTTATTCACTATAAACAATTAGGAAATGACATTAAAATCAGTTATATAAATATCAAAAGGCATCAACTACATAGGAATAAATCTAATGAAAAATGTTCAAACCCTCTATATCTGCAGGAATATTACTGAGAGAAAATAAAAATGACATAAAAAAGGAGGAATATGTTCATGGTAAGAAAACACACATTGTTAATATGGCAATTCTCCCAAACTGATCTTTACAAGCAATCCAGTCAAAATCCCAGCAGGCATTTTGTGGAAATCAACCAGGCTATTCCAAACATATATGGAAAAGCAAACAATCAAAAATAGTAAAAACAATTCTGAAAAACAGCAAAGTTCAGCAAATTAAATTCCCAGAGATCAAGACTATAAAACTTCAGTCATCACAACAGGTAGTCCTAGACCAAGGACCAAAGAACACAAGTTGGAGCGCCACCTGGCTGGTGACAAAGGCCCTACAGCCACACGGTGGGAAGGAGGTCTTTTCATTGTGACAATGACCATGTGAACATCGAAAAGGAAGAAAATAAACCTTGATCCCCTACCTTATACCACAAAACAAAAATTAATTCCAGATGAACCAGATACTGAAAGCTTTTAGAAGATAACACAGGAGAGCATCTTCATGACCAGTAAATAACAGATAAACACAAATAAAACCACGGGATACCACTACACACCCACAAGCATGACTAAAATTAAACCGACACCAAGTGTCAGCAAGAATATGGGTCAACCTGAACTCTCACAGCTTTCAGGACTGTAGAACACACACAGTAAAACTTTGACAAATGATTAAACCATATCTACCACTGTGGAAAAAACCCAATGGTACATACGTTCACGTCATTACTCTGCTATATTCCAAACTACAAAATATCTAAATGTTCACAAGAGAAGAACGGATAAATAAGTTGCTTAACATTCATAAAATGGAATACTATACAGCAAAAGAGGAAGAGAATGGCTGCTAAGAAAAAGCCTGTGAACCAGACGTAATGTTGAACAACTGTAAATCTCATGTAAATCTCAACAGTAAAAACTTGTCTACAGTGACACGGGTCAGAACAGAGTTCACTTCGGTCAGGAGTGCTACTTCAGACTGCACAGGAAAACTCTCTGATCTGGATGGAGATTATGCCAGGTTTTAAAAATGAAATAGATAATATTACATGCATTTATATTTCATTTAAAAAGATCAGAAAAAGATTTAAAATCCCAGCTTCTCACCATACTAGCCAGCTATACAAGGAAAACAACACCTGCACTTCATCTGGAGTATGGTAGGGGCTCAGCCCTGCGCTGCACAGCAGGAGTACAGCTCTCTGGGCAGACCTGGGTTCAGAACCTTGCAGAGCAGCTGGGCTGGAACAGAGCTGAGCTTTCCTCACTAGTAAAGTAACAGGAACTGACTATACACATTACAACATGTTTTCATTTCCTGAATGCTAAAAGGAACACCTAAAACATTAAATTCAACCTTATCACCCACTTCTGTGTCAGACTTTGATATGCCCTAAAAACTGCCAAGGTGGTAACTGCTGGCATGGACAACTAGATGGTGACCCAGCTGGCCTTTGTCATCTCATGTATCCTCACAATAAACTTGAGGAGGGGGCTCCACACATACCATGTACAAAGAAAGGAAGTCCAGCTTGCAATCCCCAACCACACTGTGCTTTCCACACAGAGGGGGAAAGAAAACTGTGGTACTGTTTGGAAGATTGTTATGGTCCACTTGACACAGTCACCCTTAACTATAGTTAACTAACTCATCTATAAATAACCAACAGCAAAAGAATCCATTAAGAACAAAAATTATTTTAGCCACTAAAAACAGCATAAATATGTCAATCCAACAGTTCCACATCCATTTGTTGAAAAGATTACCCTTTCTCAAGTGAGTTGTCTCAGCATCTTTGTTTAAAAGCACTGACCATACATGTGTGGGGTGTACCTGTTCCACTCATTGATATGCTAGGCCAATACTACACTATCTTATTATTGTAACTCTGCAGCAGTGATTTTCAACCACTGTGCAATAAGAATTTTTAAAATATGCAATACTTGATCTCTTTTCCCTTAGACTGTCAAAGAAAAAAATGACAGTAGCCAACACAATAGCTGTCCGATGTGAATGAATCAAAATTATACCTACTTTTTGTCAGACTGGCAAAAAATATATATTTTTAGTGTGTTGCAGGATTTTAGTAATTAGTTTATGTGTGCCATGAGATGAAAGAGGTTGAAAATTCCTGCTCTATAGCAAGGACTGAAATCAGACTGTTTATAGACTGTTTATGTCTTCCAACATTTTTCTTCTTTTTCAAACTGGTTTTTGTTACTCTAGGTTTTTTTGATTTCCATATGACCTTTGGAATCAGCTTATCAATTTCTACCAAAAACAAAACAAAACAAACAAAAAAAACCCAACAAACATTTTTAGTAGCATTATGTCGAATCTATAGATCAATTTGGGGAGAGACGGTATCTAAGTAATAGTGCAAGTTTCTGACAAATGCATGTGGTGTAACTCTACAGGTGCTTAGGTCCGCCTGATTTCTCTCAGCAATGTTTTGGAGCTGTCAGGGTGCAGGTCTTGCAAGTCTTTCATCAAATTTATTCCTTAAGGACTTCCGCCAAGATGGCGGCGTAGGTGGACGCACTGCACCGCTGCTCACAACCAGAGAGTTTAAACAAGGAACTCAATAGCGAAAATTAAACAACCAGAACAGACAGAATCGAACTGAAGGGAAGTCCGACACCCAGGAAGTTGGGGAGGACGTACATCCAGGCCGGTAAGCGGAGCAGAACCGAGCGGAGGAGTGGAGTGAGAGGCAGTTTGCCCGGAGGAACTCACCCCACGAGCGCCTAACCAAAGCACAACCCCGAGCAACGGGTGAACCTCACAGGCCCGCGGCGTAACTGGAGAGGCCAGTGGGAAACAGCAGGGCCGAGACTGGCGGAAAAGGCAGTGGGGAACTGGGGAGCAGAGGGTGATAGGGAGCAGCGGTGAACGGCAGACGCCATTGCTCCCTCCCAGGCCCCACCCCCAGAGGAAACATCACAAAAAAGCGACGCAGGTTGCCAGGCACCAACAAACACCTAAGACTCCGACAGGGGCGCCGAAAAAAAAAAAGAATGAAAATGGCCAAAACGAAAGACCAGACCAAATTACAACTAATGGATGAAGAGATAGCCAAATTAACAGATGCCCAGTTTAAAACACTGGTAATCAGGATGCTCACAAAACTGGAAGAAATAGTTGATCACATGAACAAAACAATAAAGATAACGGAGGAAGATTTACAGGGAACCAATAGGGAAAAAAAGGAAGCTGGGACTCAAACCAATGGGGTGGACCAGAAGGAAGAAACAAGAATTCAA
>PVJI01030231.1:0-14430 GCA_004026765.1 Micronycteris hirsuta | reverse complement strand
GGGGCGGGGGGGGCGGGGGGGTGGGGGGGATGGACGCAACTATACTTGAACAACAATAAAAAAAATGTGAAAAAAGCAATCACAAAAAAAACCCCGAAAAGTATTTAAAAGGAAAAAAAAGGGAAAGTGATGATATCTGCATCATAAATCTGAAGAGAGGCTGGAAGAAGCTTCTGCTGGCAGCTCGTCCCTTTGTTGCCACTGAAACCCTGCTGATGTTAGTGTCACATTGTCCAGGAACACTGGCCAGCAAGCTGAGCCGGTTCACTAGGGCCACTACTATTGCTGGCTGCCTCATTCCTGGAACCTTCACTAACCAGATCCAGGCAGCCTGCTAGAAGCCATTGGCTTCCCGTAATTACCGACCCCAGGGCTGGCCATGAGCCTTTCACAGAGGCGTCTCGTGTTAGCCTGCCTACCGTCGCTCTGTGTAACACAGACGCTCCTCTGCGCTGTGTGGACATTGCCATCCCTGCAACAACGAGGGAGCTCACTCAGCGGGTCTGTTGTGCATGAGCGGGACCATATCCTGTGAGCATCCATGGGAGGTCCTGCCTGATCTCTACTTCCACAAAGATCCTGAAGAGATTGAAAAGGGAAAGCAGGCTGCCGCTGAAAACGCTGTGACCACGGAGGAATTTCACCGTGAATAGACTGCTCCAGCTCCCCGAGTTGACTGCTGCTCAGCCCGAGATCACGGAATGGGTAGGAATAACCACTGGGTGGTCTTAAGCTGTTCTTCCACATGCTCGTAAATGGAAAATGGAAATAAGGTTGTTGAAAAAGAAACATCAGCTTCTTAAAACACGCACACTGAGATACCATTTCACTCCCACCGTGAGAGCTAAAATAAAAAGGACAGACAAGGAGAAGTATTGGCAAGCAAGTGAAGACATCGGAACCCTCATGCTTTGCTGGCGGGAATGCGAAATGGTGCATCCATTTGGAAAACAATTTGTAAGTGTCTCAAAATGTTAAACACAAAGTTACCATATGACCCAGGAATTCCACTCCTAGGTACACGCACAAGGGAAATAAAAGCATATGTCCACACAAGCATTTGAACAGGAATGTTCATTGCAGCCATATTCATAACAGTCAAGGTACAGAAACAATCAGACGGCCATCTGTTGGTGGCGAATAGGGAAAGACGCTGTGGCACATCCACACGGTGGAACAGCGTTCAGCCATACAACGGAGCAGCGTCCCGGCGCATGCGAAAACATGGGCGAACCTTCAAAACACGATGCTAAAAGAGACTCAAAAGGACACATATTGTATGATCCCCTTTACCTAAAATTCCAGAATAGGCAAAGCCATGGAGACAAACAGGAGAGCAGTGATTTCCAGGGACCGGGACAAGGGTTGGGGAAAGAGGAGTGACCACTAACGGGTATGGGATTTGGGGGGGGGCAGAGAATGAAAATGTTCTAAAATTGGACTGTGGTGATGGCTGCACAACTCCGTTCATTAAAATCCACTGAATTATACGTTTTTAAGGGAGAATTTTACGGTATGTGAATTATATCTTGATAAAGCTGGCTTCAAAAAACAGCTTGCAAAGACAGAGTCCAGCACATAATAGTAATCACAATAACGATAACTAACACATCTACAGTGCTTCCCATGTGGCAGGTGCTGCGCTAAGCTCTGGACATGTACAAACTCGTGTGACCCTCATGACAGCCCAGTGAGGCAGGTACTGTTATTATCTCCCTCTTACAGGTGAGAAAGTAAAACCCAGAGGTTCAATGACTGGCCTAAGCTCACCCAGAGGCATAGCCAGGATGCTCAGGTGTTTCCTTCTTACTTCTTTATACCTTTCCTCACACATCGTATGAAACTGGTGTTCCATAGCTGTTAAATCAATACATCCATCAAACTTCTATTCATCCAGAGAACATTTACAGAGCATGCATTGTGTTCTAGGCAATTATTGCATTCTGCCCTTATCCCTGCTTCCCTCATTCAGATCCCCTGTGGGGTAGGGACAGACAGATGCAAAGATTCATTCACAAAGTATTTACCGAGTGCCTACTATACATCAATCACTCTTCTAGACACTGGGAATGTAGCAATAAACAAAAGAGACAAGAATGCCTAACTTCATAGAGCTCAGAGGGGGAGAAAGACCATAAACAAATAGACTACAGAGAGCATGTTGGATGGCGTACTGGGTTGAATAAAATTCTCCCAAACTTGATGCCCATCCTGTAAACGTAACCTTATTTGGAAATAAGTGTCTTTGCAGATTTATTCAAGTTAAGGAGAGGTCATTCTCTATTGGTGTGGGTCCTAATTCACTGATTAGTGTCCTTATAAGAAAACAGAAATTTGGACATAGACACACACGCACACACACACTGAGAATGCCGTGTGAAGATGGAGGCAGACTTTGCAGTCTACAAGTCAAGGAATGCCAAGGATTGCCAGCAGCCACCTGAAGCTGGAAGACGCAGCAAAGGATGATTCCCTAGAACCTTCAGAGAATATGGCCCTGCTGACATTGATTTTGCACTTTTGGCCTCCAGAACTGAGAGAGAACAAATATCCACTGGTTTAAGCCACCCAGGTTATGGTACTTTGCTGTGGCAGCCCTAGGAAACGAACATAGATGGAGAAAAACAAAACAGGGCGGGACGATGGAGCGCTCTCACTGAATCAGACATTGCCTGTGCCCTCAGGGAGCTCCCAATCTAGTCAGACAGCTACAACCATAAGTCACAAACAGGACTAATAAGACAGAATATGCAAGGCACTAGAGTGGAGGTACCAGGACTGTGGTGCTGGGATGCCTTTATGGATGTGAAGGTATTTGAGCTGAGCTTAGGATTTCTACAGGTGGAAGTGGCACAGCTGAGAAATGCCTGTTGAAGGGAGCCATGTCCAGTGGGAGGAAAGGAACAGTCAGGAAAACAGTGTTTGGGGAACCAAATATAGTTTGGTTGAAGAGAGTACGAGAGACGTGTGTGTGTGTGTGTGTGTGTGTGTGTGTGTGTGTGTGGTAATGGATAGGAGGAGATGAGAAGACATGGCTTGATTCAGTTTGAAGAAGACTCATTGACAAACTGGATCATTAGGATCTCTCTCTCTCTCTCTCTGTATGTCTCTCAGACATACAACCTTGGTGTATCAGGACGACGCTCTAACCAACTGAGCTACCCGGCCAGGGCTGGACCTTCTTTTATAGACAATGAAAAGTCATGGAAGGTTTTTGAGCAAGAGAGTAATATGGTAGGAGGGGAGGGGCTCCACATGGATATTGTATGTACTGAATATTACACACTACGAGGTGGGTCTTGTATTGGTTACTTGTTGTGCCCACTGCCTCCCAGAGGCATTTCCCAGAAGCTTCGGTCCTTGGTATGATTACCCTAGAGCCAGCTTTGCCAAGGAATGCAGAGTTCAAGCAGGAAAGAGCCCTGAAAACCACATCTCCCCACTGCCAGCACCCAGTCAATAAGAACTTGCCATGATAACGGGAGCCATGAAATATTTTCCTCCCATGCAAAGGTGGCATCTGTTCAAATTGGTTTTTCCTATTGGATTCTCACAGCTCTTCTCATAAACAGATCTTCTGTACCTGTTAGCTTCCAGACACACGATGGGAAAATCAGATTTAAAAACAGAAATCATTGGTCTTTCCCTCAAAGAGTTCACAGTCCAGAATATCAGAGCTGAAGCAACCCTAGAGATGAACTTGTTTTTCATATGGGGACACTGAGGGCCGGAAAGAAATGATTTGCACAGACTTGCTGTATAACCACTAGGCTACAATTTCTTATTTGAGCTATTTGCTGAGGTTTGGTGTTCCAAGGAGTCTTAAGATTGCAGACTTTCAGCCCAGCTGGTGTAGCTCAGTGGATTGAGCGCGGGCTGGGAACCAGAGGGTCCCAGTTCGATTCCCAGTCGGGGCACGTGCCTGGGTTGCGGGCCAGGTCCCCGGTGGGGGCCATGTGAGAGGCAACCATACATTGCTGTTTCTCCCTCCCTTCTCCTCTCTCTAAAAATGAATAAATAAAATCTTAAAAAAAAATGCAGACTTTCAGACCAGAACGGTAGGGAAGTGACCATCTGTGAGACACATAGGAGACGGAAAAGGAAGACGCTCATCTCTGTGGGGATCCCTAAGGAGACAGCAGTACTTAAAACTGAGACGGCATTTGTCTAATTAATTAATTATCCTTCCAGTCCTTTTCTCCCCACTGGGGGAAGGGCCAAGATATAGCCAAAGTGCCTGTCAGTCGTGAACAGTCTTACAGAAAGCCATCCTAATAGGCTAGTCAGGAGTTTCGTTTTAGGAACAATTTTCTCTGTGAAGATGATTTGTAAGCTTGATCCTGTCAGAACATAAAACCACACAGCCCAATGCGTTTCCAATTTTGTCCTAGCTGCCATAAAACTTTGAGCCAAATTCAGAGTCCAATTATAATCCAGTTCATTTTAGGTACCTGGCAACATCTATTCGTGCTTCCTTTACATGGTCTCTGCTCTGTTTTCTCCACATTTTTATCCCTAATTGTCTTTCTTTCATGTTGCAACTGATGAGTTGCCTAAGATCCTCTTTAAAGTAAGCAGGATATAAATCTTACATAAACTAAACTATATTTACAGATGCTAACGGGATTTGAACTAATAAAGAACATTGGAAGGAACAGATATTTGACCTAGAGGAGAGCTGGCTTATGAAGACATGATTACTGGCTTCAAATATCCAATAGGCTGTCAGTGGGGTGAGGGGGGCAATGCAGTGGAATTATTGTGCTTGGTTCCAAAGGGTACAGCCAGAAACAATGGGTGAAAATTATAGGGAGACAGAATCCCAAAGGGAAGAAATCTCTCACAGGCAAAGCTCAGTGAAGACGGTGAATTCCCCATCACTGGAGGTCTTCAAGTAGTGGCCGGATGGCCGCATTTGGAGGGTCTGCTGCACAAGGAATGTAAGTACTGTGGGGCGGTTGGGTAAGATGATTTTAAGGGCTCTGCCTGATATATGCAAAACAGTTCTAGATGTAAAAAAGACGACTGGGGGTGGAGTGGGAAGAGGGGACAGGAAAGAAAGAAACAAAGGTTCATCGAATGCTAGAACATTCTAGCCCAAAGCAGTGAACCCTAACTGTTCTCAAGACTCTTGCAAAAGGACAAATGGTCCATAAACAGAACCCAAGCCTGCATTTCTCCAGTCCTAGTCCATGTGAGTCCTATAGAACAGGAGAAACAGGAGAATCAGACTCATTGTTCCCATTGCCATCTAACTGGCTGTTGTTCAAGGAAGAGCAGATCAAGTCTGTTAGAGCGGGAAGGGGCCTCAGAGACCCTGTAACGCTAATCTCTCACTGTAGAGCTGGAGAGAGAGCGGCTCAGAGACTGAAAAGGGCCTTTGTACCTGTCAGGCACTTCACCAGATCACATGCAGCTGCAGGGAGCTTTCCATCCCCTGAATGGGCCTGGCTCGAGGTCCTTGCACATGGTGGGCATGCAGCAAGCAGGTAGAAAATTGGACTGAATTGCCCAGAAGGGCTGGAGCTAGAAGCGAGGCTTTTTGACCCTGGCTGATGAAGCTTTCCAAGACAAAATTTTATCCAATTCAATTTGACAGACATTTATTTGGCATCTCTGTGTGCCAGGGATGGAGCTATAGAAAGTGGAGAACAAGAGGCAGGCTGCGCCTTCAAGGAGGAAACAGCTCCTCCAGGGAGCTGGGCTTTTCCCTTCTCGGGCCCTGTGCACCTGCTGTTCTTTTGGCATGTAAAGCTGTTTTCACTGCCTACTTACCGCCTATTCATCCTTCAGATCTCGGTTCAAATGTCAGCTCATCAGTGGCGCCTTCTCTCCCAGACGATGTAGATCCCTCTGATATAGCCTCTCAGTGAGTCTTTCTTCCTTAAACTTAGCAAGTGTGTAATTATATATTGATTTGTGCGGTTCTTTGTTTGCTTCCCTCCTGCCTCCTTCACTAGACTGTTGGCTCTAAAAGGGCAGATACTCTGTCTCTTGCTCCACATTGTAGCGCAAGCCTGGCAAAAAACCGGGGACGTGGTAGGTAAGCAATAAGCCATTCATATTTGTTGAATACCTAAATCAACAATCTAATGGGATATCTGACAGATAAATTATAACTACAATTCAATGTGATAAGGGGTACAAGGTGATATAGAAATTGGTTCCTTAGGAAGGAGGAAGCCAGCTCCTTTATCAATGGCGCTGGCCTTGCAGAATGTGTATGCTGCCAGACATCAAAGGATGGGCCCAACAGCACAGCCTTGAGACAATGCCTGCTGTACTCAGACAAACCAAAGCTGTGTGTCAGCCTTTTTCCATGTCCGCAGCTGCCTGAGAAGCGGGTCAGTTCTGCCATAGAGGGACAGACTGGGGAATACCTGAGTGCTGATTGGGGTTCTGGCACAATTGGCAAAATCAGATCACATGGGGCTGGCAAGGCCAAAAGGAAGCTCCTGACCCAAGGATATCTCTGTTCTTCAGTGTTCTCCTCTGGAAGAAAAGGACTGAGAAGATTGGTTGGTCCTGGAGTCAGGGGACAGACAGCTCTGTGTCTCTTGGGTGGGGTTAGATCTACAGCCAGGCATAAGAGAATGTTGCCCTCTAGTGGTGATGATGATGATGATGACGACGACGACTAGTGGATGTGGTCCTTGCTAGGGTGACGAACTATCCTGTTCTGCCTGGGATTGTTTTGGCACTGAAATTCTGCTTCCCAGGAGCCTCGAAATCCCAGGCAAACTGGGACAGTTAGTCATCCTACCCCTCAATGGCGTTCAATGCACTCTGCATGCACATGATTTCATCAGATGGCTCATAACCCCCAAGGGCAGGAAGGAGGGCTCAGGCTCCACAGATATGCAGAGCATTAGAGATGCAGCCCATTTTCCAGATGAGGAAAGAAAGCCCAACAGAAGGGAAATAACTTCCTTGTTCAACATCACATTGCAAGTTGATGGCAAAACTGGGATCTAGGTCT
This sequence comes from Micronycteris hirsuta, assembly GCA_004026765.1. Classification (NCBI taxonomy): domain Eukaryota; kingdom Metazoa; phylum Chordata; class Mammalia; order Chiroptera; family Phyllostomidae; genus Micronycteris; species Micronycteris hirsuta. The sequence continues at coordinate 7,451 of PVJI01030231.1, read as the reverse complement.
CCAAACCCATAGCCCAGTGCTGTTTGCCTCTGCCTGGCATGCCGTCACTTATTTCATCATTTCGTCTGGGCCCCACGCCCTCCAAGAAGCCTTGCCTAAACTACCCACTCCTTAACCCTTTCAGAAAGCTTACCCCTCTTAAAGCCTGAAACACTCATTTGACACTTAGCATGTGCTATAGGTACTGGGTTTTTTTAATCCTTTAAACGTATAACTGGGAAAAAAATAAAAGTTCCTCAGACCATCCAACCCCTGCCCCCCCCCGGAGATACTGGGGAGGAGAGCACCCTCTGGGGTGAAGAGTCTCAGGTGTGCCCATAGTTCATCCAGGGCCCCGAAGAAAGGGCATTTGGCATTACAGAGCAAGGAAAGAGGCAAAGGAGAGGCTTTTGCAATCACTAGGTGGGATGGATTTGAGAGCCAAGAGCTGAGCACAGGCAAGAAGTCATCCCTGCAATGCCGAAAGGAGAGAGACTGAGAGCTTTCCTCACACCAGTGTCTCCATCATAGAATGGATCCTATTTTTTTGGTGTTTTTTTTAAGATTTTTTTTTTTTTTTAGACAGCAGGGAAGGGAGGGAGGAAGAGAGGAACAGAAACATCAATGTGTGGTTGCCTCTCGTGCGCCCCCGACTGGGGACCCGAACTGCAACGCAGGCATGTGCCCTCACTGGGAATCGAACCGGCAACCCTTTGGTTCACAGGTCAGTGTTCAATACGCTGAGCCACATCAGCCGGGGCTGGATCCTAGTTTTCTTGCTACCAGAATTTCAGTGCCCTTCCCTGCTCCCCTGGCCCTGATGAGGACCCCCCCAAATCAGTTCTTGTCTCTCCCCTCCACTGAGACAAATTTGCAAACTCCCACATCTCTGTGGAAACGGCAGAGAGCAGGGGAGAAGAAAAAAGGAGAAAAATCCACCCACATGCCAACAAACTGGAAAAAAAATAACCCAGGCCTTGTCTCACTCAGCTGTTGGCTTGCCGCTCCCTCCCACTGCGGCGGCTGCTCCCGCCTCCTGGACAGGGACCTGGCTCTGTGCAGTTTCCCTTTGCTTCATGCGCTGACTTTTTTCAATATTCCTCTCCCCTTCCCAGGTACAGGAGGAAGGGTCCTTAAGCCCAGCGGTAGGACAGCTGTAAGGAAGGACTGACAGAACCACTAAATGCCTGTGGCCAACCACAAACTCAGTTTCCATCACTGTCCCCAAAACCATGAAGGAGACCAACCCTCCTCCCATCCAAGGAAAAGAAGCCAAGGAGCTCTCTCCTGCCTGGCAAGTTCTCCCTCAGATGCTGCCCCCTGCCTGCCCCCTATCCAGCCCATTCCCTCTGTTGTCTCTCTCCACCATTTCAGTTTTAGGCTCTGTTTTCAGTCTAACTCCCTGTACTTTTTGTACTCTATTTTTTCTTCACCTTCTGTCCTGGTGTGGGGAGCCATATATTTTTTAAAAATAAAACAGAGTATGTCGATAGGAAAGGAGGGCTCTGGAAATCATCACTATCAGCAACTGTAGAAGAAAATTGAGAAGTTTAGGCTGTAGGAGAGAGGATATGGACTGATAGAATCATGAAGGATGACACCACAAGGAGCGTTTTAGAGTAACCGTGTCCAGCCCTTCATTTCATAGATGAGGTGACTGAGGCCCACAAAAAGAAGAAAAGCTGGGCTGTCACACAGAAGTGGGGACAGCTTTGGTGTGTGGACCTCCAGGAAACAGAAGGAGATCAGTGGGTGAAAAGATAAGAGAAAAACAAAAAAGACACTTCTGTTTCTTCCTTCTAAATCCTTATTCCTGTTCTTTTATTTCCTTCTCTTATTGTGCAAGATCTCCAGTTCAATGGTGAACAAAAGGGGTGATAAAGGGCAAACCTGTCTTCTTACTCATCTTAGAGGGAAAACTTTCAATGTTTCACCATTAGATATGTTTGCTATAGGATTTTGGAGGGTGGTTTTACCATTTTAAGAAAGTACCTTCTCACTCTGGCCAGGTGGATCAGTTGTTTGGAGCATTGTCCAATATACCAAAAAGATTGTGGGTTGGATTCCTAGTAAGGGCACATGTCTATGTTGCGGGTTTGATCCCCAGTCAGGTCAGGGTGCATAGGGAAGGCAACCGATCGATGTTTTTCTCTCACATCTCTCCCCCCGCCCGACCATCATCCCTCCCTCCCTCTCTCTCTCAAATAAATTTTAAAAATACATATCCTTGGGTGAGCATAAAACAATTTTTTAAAAGGAAAGTTCCTTCTTAGTATGCTAACAACTCTTTTGTCATAAGCAAGAGTCAAATTTTAAATGCTTCCTCTGTCATGATCATACATTTTGTCATGATCATACATTTTTTCTCTTCTAATCCGTTTATATGGTCAAGACTGCAGTATTTAGCTCAAGACAAAGACGAAATTTCTAACATAAAAAAAACCACTCAAACAGACATTGGCTACCTTGTGGTTCAAAGAAGGCAGCTCCAGGTCAGTAGAAATGTCCAAGCGCAAGTGCAGCCATTCAATAAACACGTCGTTGCCAGGCTCTGTTCTAGGTGCTGACGACTCAGTGGTGAAGAAGGTCCCTCCTCTCCTGAAGCTCACATTTTAGAGAACGAATGACAGACACAAACAACCAACAAATACATGAACAAGATAATTAAAAAAAAATCGAAAGTGCTCTGAAAACAAATGAATATGCAAAGGTAGTGTGATCGAGCGGAGATGGGGATTAAGATTAAATACAGTAGTCAAGGAAGGTCTCTCCAAGGGGGTGGCAGTTGAGGCGAGTTGAATGACAAGAAGAAGACAGTCATTTTGTGAAGTTCTAGAGTCTTGTCATGTCAGACAGGGGAAACACAAAGGCAAAGGCCCTAGTGTGGAAATGAGCTTGATGTATATAAAGGACTTCAGAAAGAAATCTGATTGGAGGGACCAAGAGGCACTGGTGTTACATGGGGAAGGAAAGGAGTTCTGGAGTGAGACTGTGTAGGGCCATGTCAGTCATGGGAAGGTGTTTAGATTTTATTCTAGGTACAATGAAAAGGCATTGGAAGATTTTGAGCTGGGAATTTGATGTGTGGAGAATGGATTATAGTGGGGGCAAAACTTGAAACAAATAGACCAGTTAGGAGGTACAGGCAAAAGACCATGATAGCTTGGGCTAACACAGTGACGATGAAGAAAGATAGGTGGACAGACTCGAGATATATTTTTACCCAAACACTATCCATCAGCGTGATCTCATTGGCGTTTATAGACCCTCCAACAACAGCAGAAAGCACATTCTTCTCAAGCTTGCAGTAAACACTCACCAAGATAGACCATATTGTGAACCACATAACACATCTTAACAAATTTAAAAGAATAGAAATCACACAAAATATGCTCTCAGAACACAATGAAATTAAACTAGAAATTAGTAAGAGAAAATTTGCTGGGAAATCCCAAATGTTTAGAAATTAAACAACTTATTTCTAAATAACATATGGGTCAAATAAGTCTCAAGAGATACTTTTTAATATTTTGAGTGAAATAGAAATGAAAATACAATTTATCAAAATGGGTAGGATTATACAAACTCCCAATCTACAAATAAGCCCTCCTGTAACTAACAAGAATATATATAGCAAGGTTTCAGAATACAGGGTCAATACATAAAAATCAATTGCTTTCCTGTATACCAACTAACTATTAGAATTTGAAATTTTAAAAAAAACAGTTACTATTTACAATAGCTGCAAAACAAAAAAATATTTAGGTATAAATTTAATAAAATATATGCAAGATCTGAATGTGGAAAACTACAAACCACTAATGAAAGATATCAAAAAAGATCTAAAACATGGAGAGATATTCTATGTTCGTGGACAGGAAGACTCAATACCATGTTGTAAAAATGTCAGTTCTTCCCAAACTTGATCTATAGATACAACATAATTTCAATCAAAATCCCACCAAGCTATTTTGTAGATATTGAAAAAGTAATCCTAAAGTTTATGTGCTAAGATGTTTAAATACAGTGTATTTTCCATCTTCCCGTCTTCACAGCAAAATAAAGTGTTGACACACACACACAAATTTTATGTGGAAAAGCAAAAGACCTAGCACAACCTAAATGATTCTGAAGAAAAAGAACAAAGTTGGAGGATTCACACTTCCTGATTTCAAGACAGCTAGGGTACGACAAAGCTATAGTACACAAGAGAGTGGTATTGAAGAAAGAATAAACTCAAAGATCACTGGAACAGAATGGAATGTATTTTAAGGTAGAGCCAACAGAACTTGTTGATGGTTGCATAGGGTGATAAAAGAAAGGAATCAAAAAAGACCATCTGTATGAGATGGAGGAAGAATGAGTTAGATGCCTTTTTAAATTTCTTCCAAACTGTAAATTTTAATATAAAATTTGTAAAGTCTATGATTCCTTGACCTGACCCACATAATTGTCTTGACCTATGACAGCTGTACTTGGGGCTGGGGTCTCCCTATTAACTGACCACACACCTCCAAGCTCAGTCTCCCCACTCCCCCTTCCTGTTCTGTGTTGGGGGGTTATTAGGGACTCTCTGCAAGTGAGAGCCAATGAGTGGGTGAATGCTGCCTCCAGTCTTGGTTTTAAGAGGATCAAGCTATGTGTGTCAAAGATCTGATTACCCTATAATTAGTGTGTTAATGAAGCATGAGGAAGAAACTGGGGAAGGGAAAGAAGAAGGGAAGGAAAATGAGGAAAAGAGAAAAGGAGGAGATGAAGAAGGAGATATGGAGGGGGAGAAAAAGGGAAAAATAAATGATCTGTTGACCTAAAAAGGGGAGATGACCAAGCCACTATGGCACACAGGAGTCGCCTGGGGCAGAGTGCATCCAGCCCTGCTAGCCTAAGCTCATGTCCTCAGCAAGATCCCTGCTCATTTGCAGACCTAAGAGAGCAGAGAGACTGTTACTGGAGATAGAATTCTCTGTAGTGACTACATCTGGTCAAAGTGGGAGGATGGATGAAGAGAAATAAATGTAGTGCCCTGACTGGTTCCCACTGAAGTCGTGCGAGAGCTACCAATTGATGTTTCTCTGGCACACTGATGCTTGTCTCCCTCTCTTTCTCCCTCCCTTCCCCTCTCTCTGAAAATAAATAAATGAAATCTTTTTTTAAAAGAAATAAATGTAGTTAGGACACTTAACTTTTTGTTGAGTCACAGATTATCTGAGAAAAATGTTAATATACATGATTATACCAAATTTTGCCTGCAACTCACTGTGTTCATGGATTCTTTGACACCCTCCAGAGTCCATGAACCCCATGTGAAGAATCTCTGAATAAGAGAATATTTAGGAGGGAAAAGTCAACATGATTAGTGAATGGATTGTATGTGGTTGTTAAGTGAGTGACTCAAAGAGGAAATCAGGATTTATGGCTGCGGTGCTTGGGTGGATGATGGAATAATTCACTGAGACAGAGAACACCCTAAGAAGAAAAGGTTTCAGGGAGAAAGTACTGAATTAAATTCTGGACTTTGCTTCCCTAGCTGGTGGCTCATTTGATTGAAGCATTGTCCCATACACTCCCCCCCGCCAAAGTTGCACGTTGGATCCCTGGCCAGGTCACATACCTAGGTTGCAGGTTCAATCCCTGGTTGGGGCACAAACGGGAGGCAATTGATCAATGTTTCTCTCTCATACCAATGTCTCTCTCTCTCTCTCTCTCTCTTCCTCTCTCTCTAAAATCAATAAACATATCCTCAGATGAGGTTTAAAAGTAGATATAAACTTTGGGTCTGCTGAGTTTAAAGTGTCTATGAGATATCCAAGGAGAGATATTTGGGGAGCAGTTGGGTATATGGCTCTGGAGTTCAGGAAAGAAACATAGGCAGGAGCTGTAGAGACGGGGGCCATCAGCATGTATCTGGCTATTAAAACCATAGGAATAGATAAGATCACCCGCGGAGACTGTGCAGAGTGAGAAAAGGATCTTGGACACAACCTTATCAGACACCAACACTTAAGGAAAAAGTGGAGAATGACGAACCCAAAAGAGGGATAGGGAAGTAGTGGCCAAAGAGTAAATAGTAAAACTAGGAGAGTGTGGTGTCACAAAAACCATGGGTAAATCATCTTCCAGACGGAGGGAATGGTCAATGTGCCAACTACTATGTAAAATAAAGTCCAAAAACCATTCACTAGATTAGTAAAATCAATACACAAAATTAGATCCAAAATCAATATACACAAATCAATTGCATTTCTATACACTAACAATGAACTATCAGAAATAAAAGTTCAGAAAACAATTCTATTCACAATTACATAAAAAAATAAAATACTGAGGAATAAATTCAACTAAGGAGGTGAAAGATATGTACAATGAAAATTATAAGACATTGATTAAATAAATTGAAAAGACACAAATAAATGGAAAGATATTCCACGTTCATGGATAGGAAGAATTAATATTATTATAATGTCATATATATCCAAAGCAATCTAAAGATTCAATGCAATCACTATTAAAATTCCAATGGCATTTTTTTACAGAAATAGAAGAAACAATGTTAAAATTTCTTGGAACCACAAAGGATCCTAAATAGCTAAAGCAATCATGACAAAGAACAAAGCTGGAAGAGTCACATGTCTTGATTTCAAACTACATTACAGAGCTATAGTAATCAAAACAGTATGGTGTTAGATCCTAAAAGTTCTCATCACAAGGAAAAAAGTCATTTTTTGTAACTATATGCGGTAATGGATGTTAACTAAACTTACTGTAGTAATCCTTTTGCAATACATGCATATGTCAAGCCATTATGCTGCACACCTTAAGCTTATACAGTACTGCATGTCAGTTATATCTCAATAAAACTGGGAAAACCAGTATGGTATTGGCATGAATACAGACACATTGATCAATGGAAGAGAATAAAGATGCCAGAAATAAACACATGTATATAAGGTCAATTAATTTACCACAAAAGAGCTGAGATAAACAATGGGGAAAGGGTGAAAGTTTCTTCAAAAATTTTTTTGGAAGACTAGACAGATGTATGCAAAGTAATGAAACTGGACCCCTATCTTACAAAATACACAAAAATCAAATAAAAATGGAGTGAAGACTAGAACATAAGACCTGAAACCATAAAACTCCTAGAAGAAAATATAGAGGGGGAAGTTCCTTTAAAATATATATATATATAATTGATTATGCTATTCCAGTTTTCCCATTTTTTCACCCCTTTATTCCCCTACACCCTGAACTCCCCCTCCCACCGGCACTCCCCCACCTTAGTTCATGTCCATGGGTCGTACATATAAGTTCTTTGGCTTCTCCATTTCCCATACTATTCTTAACCTCCCCCTGTCTATTTTCTACCTACCATTTATGCTTCTTATTCCCTGTACCTTTTACCCCTTTCTCCCCTTTCCCCCTCCCTCATGATAACCCTCCATGTGATCTCCATTTCTGTGATCCTGTTCCTG
>PVJI01030230.1:0-14354 GCA_004026765.1 Micronycteris hirsuta | reverse complement strand
ATATAGCAAAAACCTGTGATAGTGTTTCTTGGATTGGCTTTAGGTACAGCAAATGCAGTCCAGGATTTGTGCTGCCTCCTACATGAATGGCCTTTAGGAAATTACTCACTTCTCAGTGCCTCAGTCACCTTATGTATAAAATAAAATACTGGCCTCAAAGGGCTGTGGTGAGAATTAAACAAGATTTTGCACAAAAATAATGCAGTGCTGAGTGTACGCCAATTGTTCAAATGTCTTTTCATTGTTAAGATTTCCCTTAAAATTAACTCTGGAAATCACTAAGACTTTAAAAATCACCTAGTTCAACTCTCACTTCTACAGGTACTTTTGGGAGATATTTTGTTTTACATATGTGTGTGTGTGTGTGTGTGTGTGTGTGTGTGTGTGTGTGCACAGAGAGAGAGAGAAATTTCTATTAAGATAATTTTGTGACCTATCATGGTTAGTGATCATCAGATTTGACCCTAGAATAATATGGACTTCCCACAAAATCCCAAATCAGGAAATGACTGTTTAAAGAAAAGGGTGGCTCTTGAGAGTTTCGTAATCCCCTTTAAAGGCCTGTCTATATGAATAGGCCTTTCAGAAAATAAAAAGTACACCAAAGAGATAAAAAGGAGAGTTACTGACAAAAAATATATAAGTTAAATTGAAAAATCCTGCTCTGTGATATTTCGCGTTGTGTTTTTTAAAATATATTTTATTGATTATGCTATTACAGTTGTCCCATTCCCCCCCTTTCTTCCCCTCCACCCCCACTCCCCCATTCTCCGCCCTTTAGTTTTTGTCCATATGTCATACACATAAGTTCTTTGTCTTCTACATTTCCTACACTATTCTTAACCTCCCCCTGTCTGTTTTCTACCTACCATTTATGCTACTTATTCTCTGCACCTTTTCCCCCTCTCTCTCCCTACCAGTCCCCTGTTGATATCCCTCCGTGCCTTATATAAATCCCTTTAACATTTCATATAATAAAGGCTGGGTGATGATGAACTCCTTGAACTTGACCTTATCTGAGAAGCAGTTTATTTGCCCTTCCATTCTAAATCATAGCTTTGCTGGATAGAGTATTCTTGGATGTAGGTCCTTGCCTTTCATGACTTGCAATACTTCTCTCCAGCCCCTTCTTGCCTGCAAAGTCTCTTTTGAGAAATCGGCTGAGAGTCTTATGAGAATTCCTTTGTAGGTAACTGTCTCCTTTTCTCTTGCTGCTTCTAAGATTCTCTCCTTATTTTTAATCTTGGGGAATGTCATTATGATGTGTCTTGGTGTGTTCCTCTTTGGGTCCAACTTCTTTGGGACTCTGAGCTTCCTGGACTTCCTGAAAATCTATTTCCTTCACCAGTTTGGGGAAGTTCTCCTTCATTATTTGTTCAAATAAGTTTTCAATCCCTTGGTCTTCCTCTTCTCCTTCTGGTACCCCTCTGACTCGGATGTTAGGATGTTTAAAGATGTCCTGGAGGTTCCTAAGTCTCTCCTCAGTTTTTTGAATTCCTGTTTCTTCATTCTTTTCTGTTTGGATGTTTTTTTCTTTCTGCTGGTCCACTCTATTGATTTGAGTCCCAGTTTCCTTCTCATCCCTATTGGTTCCCTGCAGATTTCCCCTCATTTCCTTTATATTATCCTTCATTTGTTCAAGTAATTGCAACAATCTTTCTTCGAATCCTGTAAGCATCCTGATTACCAATGCTTTTAACTGTGCATCTGATAGGTTGGCTATCTCTTCGTCACTTAGTTGTATTTTTTTCTGGAGCTTTGATGCATTCTTTCATTTGGGCCATTTTTTTTTTCTCCCTGCACCTGTTACTTTAAGGGGCAGAACCTTAGGTGTTCACCAGGGTGGGGTAACCCCTGTCGTTGTGTTCTGATGCTATCTGTGGGGGCAAGGCCTGAGAGAACAATGGCTCTTGCTCTGTTCTCCCCACTTCCCCAGCTACCCACAAGCAAGTTGGGCCCTTCTTTGCTGGCTCCGGGGTGAGTGGACGGGCCTGCACAGTTCCAAGTCCCTGTGGGTCTCCCCAATGAACTCTCCTGTGAGGCCAGGAGTTCCTCCCACTGGCGCCTCACCCCCCACAGGTGTATTCAATTGGTGGTTTGAGGCTTTATTTCCCTGCATTGGTGGGCCTCGTGGTTTGTTCTACTCCCCAGCTTTTCCTCCCGGTTTATCTGCGTGAGAATGAGGGACCACCCAGTCCACCAGTCTCAGCCCTGGTTTCACCAAGTGTGCCTGCCGCATTTTGGCCAGGCACACCCGCCACGACCCTCTCTGGGCAGCTGGAGCATTGCCGGTAACGCTCCACAAACTGCATCTTGCCAAGCGCTCTCCACCCAGCTCCGCCTGGCTTACCGGTCTGGATGAACGTGTCTTCTTTAACTCTTTGGTTGTTGGACTTCCACTCAGTTCAGTTTTCTGTCAGATCTTGCTGTTTTTGTTTTTTTAAATTGTTGTTTTTCCTCTTTTGGTTGTGCGAGGAGGCACAGTGTGTCTACCTATGCCTCCATCTTGGCCGGAAGTCCTGGGTTGTGTTTTATTATTAAAGGTTGTGTCCGCATATGCAAGACCCATTTCACATAACACAGAAAATGCTGCATATGTATTCAGATCACATCAGTTTATAAAATTTCAGTATATTTTGTGTAAAAATATTTTTCTTTATGGAGACTAGAAGTGAACATAGAAACATACAAGTGTGACTATACAAATTGTAAAACAGATACTATAATATTTCCTTTTATTTTAATGTTATTTAGCTTTATTATGGATTTCTTCTTTGTCAAAAACATTTGATACTATAGTGTTGTGCATTTTAAAGTAGCGTGCTAGCCAATACACTTCTGCACAGGCCAACCCAGGGGCCTACATGGCAAGCAATTTACCAAACCAATTTCATTGCCATGAAAATTATGTTATAATTTGTCAGCCCAAGCAAGCTAGTTTTCTTTGCCTTTTTTTACTTCGTTTCCTTTCCTTTCTTTTCCTTTCCTTCACTTTCCATTCATTCATTCATTGTTTATGCTATTACAGTTGTTCCTGCTTTTTTTCCCTTTCCCCACCTCCACCCAGCCCCACCCTTTCCTCTCCCTAAGTCAATCCTCATGTTGTTTATGTCCATGGGTTGTGCATAAATGTTCTTTGGTTAATCCCTTCATCATCTTTCATCCTGTCCCCCCACCTCCCCCCTGGCAGCTGTCAGTCTGTTCCATGTATCTATTCTTTGTTTCTATTTTGTTTGTTAGTTGATCGTGATCATTAGATTCCACATATAAGGGACATAACGTGGTATTTGTCTTTCACTGACTGGCTTAATTCAGTTAGCATAACTTTCTCCATGTCCATTCATACTGTTGCAAAATGTAAGAGTTTCTTATTGTTTTAGCTGCATAGTATTCCATTGTGTAAATGCACCATGGCTTTTTTATCCACTCTTCTACTGGTGGGCCTTTAAACTGTTTCCAGATCTTGGCTACTGTAAATAGCACTGCTATGAACACAGAGGTGTATATGTATTTTTTGCATTGGTGTTTTGGGATCCTTAGGATATATTCCCAGAAGTGAAATCTTTTTCTTTTTACATATTGGGATACTCTAGTTGTTTTCTTTGCAGTACCTGACCCCTACCTTTGTTTTCTGAGACCTGACAACCCCCACTATTACATTATGGATTTTTAAATGTACACTTGTGTATAGTTCTGGAAACTGATAAACTGTTGTAAATATATAAATAAACATAAAACACTGTATATGACAGCACATAGAGTAGTTTTCCATACCAAAGTTAATTTTTGTGCATGTTTTAAAAATATACATTGGGATGTGTAGAAATGGGACTCTCAATATATTTGTATAAACAACAAGTTTACACGGCTAGAGTGTTCTTGTAAATGACTGTATTTTATAACACAATCATGTAATATACAGAACTATGAGCAGAATTTGCAAAACTAAATAAAGGGCTGCATGCTTATTTTTTTTAACTTTAGTTTTAGATATGTGGTTATGTTAATTTAATGATTTATTAAGAGATAAAAAACTTGTCTGTGGAGGTATGGAAAATAAGAAATATTCATGAAAAATCATTTTTTTTTAATTTGAAGAAGATGGAGAGGAGATTTGTATTAGAAACCATCTCCTGTCTTCCTTGCACTATTCTCCTTAGGAAGCAAGAATGTCCCTGGTGCCTCAAGTCTTGAGAGTCTTTCCAATTCATTATTAACTGGGACCAAGAAAGGTCAAAATGATGGAGATGAGGGCTAGAATGATTCAGACTGGTGGGAGCTGAGTTCAGCCCCAAAAGCCTGGAGCACAGTCACAAGACACTGAAAAAAGCAAAAATAAGATAAGCCACCAAGATGTTAGTATCTGCAGTCCAATACCTTTTCTAGTTTTCATGTATATTCAGTAACTAAAGCATTCTGCCCTAAACAGCTTTGAGTATTGATTTTGAATGTGCAGGAATCCTAGACATGTACCAGGCATTGTGCTAAGGTGCCCACTTAAAGCCACAATGAACTAATGAAGAAAGTATTAGCATTACTCTCTTTGCACAGATGAAGTGACACTTGGAAATGTTAAGCAGTTTGGCAAAGGTCATGCAGAGAGGCAAGTGTGGATGCAAGATGTGCGTGATATATTATGTGCATGTGTGTGTGAATGTGTATGTTTAGGAGGGAGGCGAGATCTCACTTTCAGGAGTGTGCTAAATCATGGGCATGTACCTCTATTGACTCTCTCCTCTCCTCCCACTCCTCTTTACTCTTGATGCCTCCACCCAAATTCCAGCAAATGTCCCAGATAAGGCATCTTCCCTCTTCTTTTTATATTGATGTCATTGAGGTCAGAGCCAGCAGTATTGCCAGAAACTTGCCTTTGCACCAAATGGGCCTCTCCCTTCTCCAGACGTCATCAGAGCAGCAAAGATGGCTTGGCAGAAAAAAAAAATCAGCCTGTGTTCTTCTCTTTATTTGTTCTCATCATGCTGAAGACTCAGGCACCCTTTGCACCTGCAGATTTTTCCACTCTGTGCAAGGCAGATAAGTAGTACTGCAGGGCGGAAGGCTGAGGGAGTACACCACCGCCAAGAAACGTTTATTGAAGAAGACAATACAAGGAGACTGAGAAGCAAAGAGGTTGAGTAAACAAGACTATATAGGTTCAAACCTTGCCTCTGCCATCATGAGATGGATAACCTTGAGAAAGTTACTTAAATTGACATGGGTCTCAGTCTCCCCATCTGTTAAATGGAGATAACAATACCACTGGACTCACAAGCTTGCCATAATATGGAATGCTCTCAGGAATGCACAGTGCCTGGTCCGCAACAAGCACTTACTAAACACTGGCTTTTGTTCCTGAGGAGGTTCTGTGAGTCACGTTCAGTGCTAAGGATGCAACACATAGCTTCTACCCACACAGTCTAGGTAGGTTAGAGGGACAGGGCACATATGTTGAAAACAGTAATTAATGATTCAAGATAGACAATTGTCACATGAGTAGTACTGATACATGTAAGGGAAACTCAAAGGAAGAAACAATCATAAAATTTTTTAAAATGTTAGATTACAGTTAACAGTCCTGTAAAGAAAAGTGACTTTGCCGGTGTCACGAAGCTAGTTTTAAAAGAGCTGGGAGAAAAGTTCGGGTCTCCTGCTTCATACTATCAGACTATTTCATGAAACTACGCCAAATAGTACCAATGAAAACAATCTTAACAATAGCATTAGTTAACAACTTAAAGATATTTTTACATGGTATGCATTTTACATGCATTATCTTAATAAATCCTCATAATAATCCTGAGAGAGAGGTATACTTTCTCCATTTTACAGATGAGAAAATTGAGGTACAAGAAGGATAACTAATTTTTCCAAAGTCTTACAAAATGAAAGAATCTGAGCCAGGACTAAATCAAGCTTTCTAACCAGTTATAATGGAGGAAGGTAGGGTAGCCAAAAGCAAGGAGAATGGCAGACTAAATCTCAGTGATGGAAATGGATATTTATGAAAAGTGAATGAGCTGCTTTTACTAGAAGAGGAAATTCAGGTACAGGAGTTAGCAAAAACACTTCAAACAGAGTACAAGACAGACAGAAGGGAGCCTTGAATGTTAATCCAGGCAGCAAATACTCTACCGTTTGACTGGACGGAAGGTAGAGTCAGAAGACAGGGGCTTGACAATTCTATAGTTGTAGGGATTTTTTTAAGGCTAATCTGTTCACAGACAGAATGAAGAGAGAGAGCCCAGAGGCAGGGAGGCTGGTCAGTGGCTAACTGCTACAGCTCTAAAGAAGGATGGGGTGTTTTTCAGGTGTTCCTGAACTTCCCAGGGGCACACAGCCTCGAGTCCACTTCCCAGTATCATCGCAGACATTGGAAGAGACTAACACTCCCACCCATCTCTCCCCACAGGCTGTGTGTGCGTGGTACTTCCACATCTGTGTCAGCCAACAAATCCCTTTGGGAAAGATGAAGATTTTTTCCCTCTACCAGGCGTTCAGATTCATCTGGCTCACCAGGCCAGGTGGCCGGCACTTTCACAGAGATCACCAGCTTCAGGTGCCACTGACGCTTGCTGACTTTGAAGCCATCAATCGCTGTGAGAGACCATTGCCTAAGAACTTTAACTTTGCAGGAGATGTGCTGGACCAGTGGTCCCAAAAGGAGAAGGTATAAGATGATCAGCTTCCAGGTGCTTGGTGTACCTTCCCTTTCCTTGTTCTGGGGTCCACTTGTCATTCTTAATTCAATTCTTGATCTCCTTTGTTTTCTAACTGCCCTATTCTCTCCCCACAGAAGATATTTGAGGCTTAGCTATGCATGGGTGTCTTTCTCCCAAGCCTCCTCTACCCTCTTCAACATGGTTACTCAGTCATGCCTCTTTTCCTTCATTTTTCTCCAAGCTCTTTGCTCTCCGCTCATTTGTTTGAGCTGGTCACAGACTTATCCAAAAAAATCCCCAGTAGTCTGAGCTTTGGTTTTATGAATAGTCTTCACTGGAGTAATTAGAAGAGAATTAGAGGTTGAGAGAACAAAGCAAAAATCCTTACAGGGTATCTGCAGTGCAGCTCCAGGTCAAGGTCTGTGTTTCCTGACCCCCACACCAGGGCAGACACTGAGCTGAACACTTTACCTAATGGTGCTTACCAAACACACTGCAAGAACCTGTAATTCAGAAAATGGCAGTAAGTACTACATATACAAGGTATGGAACAACACCAAGTCAATTCTTCCTTTTAGAAGGAAGATTCTTTCTTTCAATCCACTAAGTTGTAACACCACTCTAACACTTGCTAACCTCTTTTGAACAGAGAGAGCTGGTAAAATATAATAATCTCTAGATAAAATTTAATGGCATACTGTTTTCAATATACTTATTTTTCAGTAAACTCTTTTTAGCCGGTGGTACTGAGTTCCAATATGGTGGTGATTAAACACATTTTCCTTTTAAATAAATGTTCCTTTTAAGTAAAAGTGAGTTGATGTAAATAAAAATACAAAGAACAATAGCACAAATGTAGACAGACTTGACAAACATTAGTGATGCTCAAATGACTAAAGATTGAGAAATACTGACCTATATTATTTTTTCAAATCCCCATCACCACACAAGTGTTGCAGATAAGGAACTTGACCTTGCAGAAGTTAAGCTACTTACAAAGGTACCCGAGCCAGTCCCTGATCTTCTGGAGCTCATGTCTGTAGGGAAAGGATGTATCTGTGATACAAGAAAGTAAAGTGGAGCCCCTGGGAATATGAGCACAATGCTGCAGAACACAAGAGAAGTCAGGGGGCAGAGAGAAGGCTAAGAAAGGCTTCACAGAGGGTGATGTGGAAGTTGGGCTTTGAAGTATTTTCCAACCAGGTAACGTAAAATGGGCATTCCAGATAGGAGAAGGAATAGGGAGTAATTCCCCCCCCCCCAAGGCAATGTATACCATAGGGGCTTTGCAGCATAGATCACTTGCTTTATAAAATCATGGGTGATAAATTTCCTCCAGAAATCAAGCAATCATGCTGATGCCTATTCCCACCCCCATGGCCCTCCACCCTGCTCTCTGTTATCTATGAAACCCACACTCTCAGCCTTTTGGGTATAAATAGATGTCATGTTCCTAATCAACCCTGGACATCCATTACAGTTATTTGGATGGTGTAAAATTTAACTTGAGCAAAGAAGAAGTTTATTGGAAAGACATGGGAGAGCTCAAAAAACTGTACTGGAAACTGGCACTAACAGTCCCAGCAAGGACAGAAGCTAGGCCAGCTCCCTGAGGATGCATAAGCACCAAGAGCTGATAGGCCCAGGAGAGATCTGATTGGCCTGATTGGATCACATGCCCACCCACTGGTCAGGGAAGGGAGAGCACCTGGGTAGGATGTTTCACCAAGACTGCATTCAATAGGAGAGGAGCAGTTCCTTCCAAGACAATCTGGGGTGCTTTTACTTGAATCCATAGGCACAGGCGCTGAAAGGAAGTAATGGTAGATGTCCCATCTATTTGGTGCCCAGTCACATAAGCCTTCTCCTCTCTTTCCCATGTGCCTGTGGCCAGACAGGAGAAAGACCAGCCAACCCAGCCCTTTGGTGGGTGAATGGCAAAGGGGGCGAGGTGAAATGGACCTTTGGAGAACTGGGCACATTGTCCCGAAAGGCTGCCAATGTGCTCACCAAGCCCTGTGGCCTAAAGAGAGGAGACAGAGTGGCCGTCATCCTGCCCCGAATCCCCGAGTGGTGGCTGGTCAACGTGGCTTGTATGCGAACAGGTCAGTGTCCATATTTAACCTTTGTAAACCAGGCAGAAACAGAGAGAAGCCAAAAGTTGAGGTTTTCTTAGTTGTTAGTTCTGACTAGAAGCTATGCTTACAAAGGACAGCAAAATCAGAGTTGGAATTAAGAGCAATCATGATGTAATAATAATTTTAAAACTACCTTAAAATGTAGATATTACTGCGATGCTCATTTTTCAAAAGAGGATACTCAGGTTCAGAGAAGTTAAGAAACTTGCCAAAAGTCATACAGCTCAAAAGCTATGCAGTTGGTGTTTAAGCACTAAGTTCTGTAAAATCAAGTATGGGTATCAACGCCTCTTTGCAAGGCTAGATTGAGATGTGTTTATCCAGGTGATGCAGCAGTTACTTCTCTGCATGTATTTGGATTCTCCCTTATATGAAAATACAAAAGGAAGAAAAAGCATTTTAGAATGCAAGAACTTATAAAAATATGACTGTGGACCCAGCTGGAAAACCTCCACCTCTTTCCAGACAAAAAGATGAATATACTCACTGACACATTTTCTCCCAAACTAGTCATTTATAATGTACCCCCAATTTCTAAAGGATTCTTTTCTCCTCTTGGAGAGAGGTCAGCAAAAGCCATGCCCCACAGATTGGCCATCTATTTTTGTAAATAAAGTTCTAAGGTTTTATTGGAATGCAACCACGTTTATTCATTTAAACATTGTTTACGGCTCTTTTTGTTCTATAACAGTGGGATTGCTAATCAAGACAGAGATGGTATGACCCACAGAGCCTAAAATATTTACTATCTGGCCCCTTACAGAAAAAGTTTGCCCATCCCTGCTCTAGAACACAACAAAAATGTTCATAAAATAAAAAAAAATAAGTAAGAATATACTTCTGTAGAGAACACAAAGATATCTGTTGCAATAGGGTCAAAAATAGAAAAAAATTGGAAACAGCTATATAAAGATAATCAAATAAATTACAACTTTCCTGAGAATAAAGTTTAGTGGAGGTGCGTTTATTGCTAATTGAAATTAGGATGCTTCAATTTGATGGGTATCATTAAAAGATAATTATAAGGATATCACAATGGTGTTAAAAAATGCTCTTGCTGCCCATGTTAAATCAAAACAGCAATATGTAAAATTTATTTCACATTCACTATAAAAAGGAGCTTGCAAATGTAAAACTAATTTTGGGATGGAAGGAGTTAAAGGTAGTTTATTTGTCATAAAAATGTATTTCACACTACTTAACATGATTGATGCAATTTGTGAAATGTGAAGATTAAAAATAAACCCACAAGCTAAGTAGTCAAAACCATTCAATTAATTAAATGTTAAGCAAGCAGCTGAGGAATGTTTTCTAATTCAAAATTATTAAGGCTTCTGAGTGAATATGGAATGCTTGTACTATATGGCAAAATATTTTGCTTTTGCTGTAAAGTCCATGCAGTCTACAATCCAATAGGAGACAATCTCCTCCTTTACCTCCAAGCCAGCTGCCTATCCATTGAACCCATTCACGTCACAAATCTACCAACAGTACCAATAATTTCTGAGCTGATAAGAACAAGTGGTTTGCAAAATAAATAATCTTACATTTTTATATTGAGTGAACAATCTGAAATTCTCTAAGGTGTTTTCTTAGTTAACTTCCTCATCATCACATATTTATTTGTTTTCTCAAGGAAGGATGATATCTAAGAGCTTTTAAAATATATTTTATAAATAAAGTCTCCTTCCTAGGAATTCAACTCTACATCTTCCTATTTAGCTGACTTTAGGGAACTCACCAAGAAATAAGGATCTGATATACAATACAGGCCTTGGGAGTCTCAGATATGTATCTTTGACTACTGGTTCTGCCACTTACTGATTTGAGAACTGTGGACCAGTCATTATCTATACACTGGGATTAATTTTAGGTGAGATACCAGACACATAATACATGCTCAATAAATGGTAGTGGGTCTCTACATATATCCTGCTTTCTTCCCATTGATTCACTTTAGAAAGAACAAACTGCCTTCCCTCTGTCTTTTATCTGACTCTCCTATATCTCTCTTCTCATAAGGAACTGGCACTGTAAAATCAAGCCAGTTTCAGGCCAGTGTATAGGAGGAAGTGAGGAGGTGGGATAAACTCAGAATCACCTAAGTAAGCAATGTAGACACACTACGAAGGTACCAGACCACTAGGAAGACCCAGTTTGAGAGCAGATTCTGCCACTCACCAGCTATGACCTGACCTCACAGTCCATCAAATGGCAGCAACTGCACGGACCCAAAGTGCTGCTTAGAACAGTGTTCTTCAGGCTCTTTTTGGCTTCATAATCCATCAATAAAAATATCTGGGATACATATCCTCCCATCTGGATAGTTATTTATATTGTTCTGCACTAATATAACATGCATGTTATAAATTATGTACAAAAATGAGATAAAAAGAATTCTAATATTTTATCAATTTTTTCAAATTTTAATTTTTTTCTCACTCCCTGTGAATTATCTTGCAAAACTCACTTTGGAGACCGCTGGTTCAAAAGTGTTCATAAAAATGTGTTATAAGCTATAAAGAGATATTTAAGTGTTAAATAATGATTAAAATGTTTCACAAAAATGTTACATAATAGTAGCTCACCATTATAATGCCTCCTATGTGCCAGACACTATTATTTTCCCCATTTTACAGATAAGGGAAGGAAGACACAGAGAGATCAAGTAACATGCTCAAGGTCACAAAGCTAGTAAGTTATAAGGCCAGCTTTAGGCACAGGGACTGTCAGACTCTGAAGACAGCTCTAAGGATCTCCCAATGATCAGGGTCCCATGGGATATCCCTGGGAACCAAGGCAAGGTTGGCTGAAGGCTGGACTGCACAGCTCCTCCTCACCCAGGCACAAAGCCTAAGCATCCACAGTCCTCAGTCTTACCTACGGAACAACAGTTTTGTTAGCTCAGGGTCCTCTCTCCTCTCTAGGGCTTGTCTTCATGCCAGGAACAACACAGCTGACTGCAAAAGATATCCTCTATCGGCTGCAAGCATCCAAGGCCAAGTGCCTCGTGACCAGTGAGGAGGTGGCCCCAGCAGTAGAGTCCATCACGTCAGAGTGTCCTGATTTGAAGACCAAACTCCTGGTGTCTCCACAGAGCCGTAAGGGGTGGCTCAGCTTTCAGCAGTTATTTCAGTGAGTATTTCCCCTGCTCCACGTCAGAAGCAGAAATAACACCACAGCTACATCTCAGAGTACCCTTGCCTCCATGGACTCAACAATACTGAACTGATCCGGAATCCTTCCCAGAAAAGAATCACCTAATGAAAGGTTTTCAGGACAGAAAGAAGGAGTGCAGCTCTGCTTCCATTGCCCTGTGTCCCACCTCGGCCTGTGGTGAGCACCCTGCATGGTGGTTTCTGTCTAACTTATGGACCACTCTCCCAGCCTTGATTCCCTCTGGCCACCCATTTATTCCTCAAGCATGCCCTACCTCAAGGCCTTTGTACCTGCTCTTTCTCTGCCTGGAATGCTCTTCCCCAATCCTTCCCATCAGATTTCAGCTCGAATGTTTCCCCTCAGTGAGACTGTCCATGGCTACCCCATCTAGAGCAGAATTCCAAGCCACTCTGGACTCTGAGTGCTGTTGTTTTATTCATAGGTCTCAATACTATCTGAATATCATGTCCAGTCACTTGTTCCTTAATTGCTGGTTTTCTCCTGTACCACAGGGATTGGCAAATTAGGGTCCATGGGCCAATTCTGTCAAGGCACCTGCTTTGTGAATAAAGTTTTATTGGAACAGAGCCACACCCATTTGTTTATATACTGTCTATGGCTGCTTTCATCTGAAAAGAGCTGGGTTGAGTAGATGCAACAGAGATCACAAGGCCCACAAAGCATATGATATTGACTATCTGGCCCATTACAGAAAAAGCTCGCTAGTCCCTGCCCTAGACTGTAAACTCCAAAAAGGCAGAGGCCCTGCTTGTTTAGCAGATTGCTCTCTCCCCAGTCCCTACCATGAAGTTGGTGCTTTAAAAATACTTACACAATGAATCAACAAAACAGATCACTTAACCTCAGTTTTCTTTGTATGTAAAATGGGGATGATTATTCTGTGTGTATCAAGGAGTAATTCAGTATAAAACCAGCTAATATGTGAGAAAGTGCTTCCTAAATCGTAAAAAAAGAAAGTAAAATGTTACTAAATGGTATGATCCTTCAAATAGCTATTAAATAGATTATGCTTTTAAAAAAATGTCCTGGAGAAGTTTATAGAAAAAAGACATGAAATCCCTGTTGAATAATAGAGCAGTTTCCATTGGGAATGAAATTTTATCCTACTAATTAATATAAACCAAATCCTACTGGCCAATCCCAAAGTTCTTTCCCAAGGGCCATGCCAGTGAATCCTGTTTGTGTCTTTTATAAATTACATAACTTTACATAGGTCAAGTAGCATCTCTGAGACTCAGTATCTTCTCCATCAAACGATTCATCTCCCTCATAGAGTATAGAAGAACCACATGTGATAACACATGGGAAGGGCTTAGCATGATGCCTGGCACAGAGTGTGAAGAGTAATTATAATTACTGTCCTTATTATTTTAAAGTTAATAAAGTCCTTCAGCAGTGCAGTGGTTCCCTAAGGTAGTGATATCCAGATTATTTGAGTATGCATCTCCGTTAGTAAAATATTTTTTTAAAGATTTTATTTATTTATTTTTAGAGAGAGAGGAAGGGAGGGAGAAAGAGAGGGAAAGAAACAGCAATGTACTGTTGCCTCTCACGTGGCCCTCACTGGGGACCTGGCCTGCAACCCAGGCATGAGCCCTGACTGGAAATCGAACCGGGACCCTTTGGTTCCCGGCCCACGCTCAATCCATGGAGCTATACCAGCCAGGGCTCCATTAGTAAAATATTTTTAACACACTCCCCTGACACATGTATATTTACTAATTTATAAATTATACACATGTACTTTTGCACATTGCATCAATATAAAAAAATAAACATTTTAAAGGATTAACAAAAGAATATATATACCTTGCAGTTCTGTTTTCTTCCCTGTCCCAGTTGTACTGCAGACCCCCTGGGCAGTAAGCATCCCTTTTCAGAGACTCCTCCTCCATCCTAAATAACTCTCCAACATTCTACTGGGTCCCCAGGAAACCTTAAAGTGCCGCAAAATTGACAAAAGGGTCTTTGAACTCATGTGAATTTCAAATTGAAATTTACACATTTGGAGGGGCTATTTTCAAGATAAACAGAATCCTCACTTCAAAAGAATTTTGGAGTATCATAATTCCAAAAGTGCCGGATTGTTTCTCTAAAAACTAAGGAAAGGAGAGCTGTCATTGTCAACAGTTGGCCAGTCTTTCAGAAATCCACACACAGCAAGAATCAGGTCTAATTTCACATTGTTAGAGTTAATCTTCTATTCAAGGAGTTCATTTTAAGACATCTCACCCTCCTTCTCCCTCCCAAGGATAGAAGTCCATGAACACTTTCCAGAATATTTATAATTGGATGCAGAGAATGACAAAATTTTGGGCCAGACTGATGTTTCTCCCTTCCCGTCCTAGTAAAAAAGACCCTTCCCTGTGGATCTAGA
>PVJI01030229.1:0-14550 GCA_004026765.1 Micronycteris hirsuta | reverse complement strand
AATTCCCACATGGAGACCATATTGTAACTTATTTGCACATTGCCTTAAGTATGCATATTTTTATGCTCTGGTTATTCACAATTGTAGGTATTGTTGAAATTACAATGATATGAATATATTTGTGATATATGTGATGATTTGTTCAGAAGATATGTCTGTAGTGCATTTTTCAAAATTTCAAACATTTTAAATGTTAATGCAAACTGAAATTTGAGTTTAGGGGTTTGGTATTTTTCTTCTAATATAAGACCTAAAGCTGATTTATTTGTTCACTTGTTTGTTTTTGTTTCTGAATAACCAAAGCAAGATTTAAAAGAACCGATACATGTTTTGTCATGGTCTTTTACCTTGCGTCTTATGCCAGAGGTTTCTCTTATCAATAAACCTGATGTTATTTCCATCTTTTCATCTCTTAGCTTAACTCTCTTCAGTTTGACTTCCGCCTCTGAAATAATGCCAGGTTCTGAGGTGATTTTCACTTTATAGATGTAGGCTCTAATAACACCCCTCAGACTTTTTCAACTGCCTATATTAACTAGAACTGTTTTGTTTGCAAATTATTAGAGTACATAATTTGGTGTGAAAACTAAGTGACCATGCTAGTAGACTGCCAGCATCATACAAGAAGTCACCATCTAGTTGTGGGGAACCAGACCAAGCTGGCCCCGTGGGACCTGATTTTCTCCTGGAGAAACAAAGAGGAATGTGTGGGGTCTTGTGTCAAGCTGACTTCTAGTGAGACATAAGGTCGGAACTGAGTCACACATGCCCTGCTTTACTCCTGGTAGCCAGTTATGCAAGTTACTCTACCTTCCTGAGTAAAAGGAGAGAAAGGCCAGATATTATGCTAATTGAGTTATCTCTAAGTGGAAAGAAATTTGTGTTTTCTCTAACTCAACTAGGAGACAATTTATCTTTCAACATTATTCATGTGTGTGGCAGTTGGTGCTGGCTGTCAGCTGAATTGTGTGTCCCCAATGGTTTTTGGCTGGGTTTCTTCACCTAGAGACTTAGGTTCCAAAGGGGGGAAAAAGGAGGGGGACGGAGAGAGAGAGAGAGAGAGACACCTAGTCCCAATGTGCGAGTACTTTTTAAACCACTGATTATAACATATTTTCAAATATTTCATGGAAAGTTGTATACCCAGGCCCACTTGATACGAGAGGGAGCAATACAGGGATGCATCAATATACCCCACTGGTGATGCCTCACTTATAAATAGAAACTATTCCCACGATCAAATTCCAAGAGAGACTTTAAAATAACAAAAATTTACATAACTTTGGGTTATTACAGTTCAGAGAAATAAAAGTCCAAAATTATTAAAGAAAAAGTCAAATATCATAGCTTTTGTGAATTAAAATTGGAGGAAAATAAATGCTTTTCAAACTTCTTTTTCCATTCAATTACAATCAGAATCATCTCCCTCTGGTACCTCATTAAAATTAGGTCTTTTTATCACTAAAAACTGGCCATCTTCCACTATAATTATTTTTAATTACACAGGATCTTATAAATTAATTTTGTCTCTGCCTCGTACTTTTAAGGAGTCCAAAAATTAAGGACACGCATAAAATTTTACCGCTATCAGCCCCAAACCATAGAATTTCAAAAACAAGCCAATTATCTAGCCTGCAGAGTCATATTCCAAAGCAAAATGTCCCCAGAAGCTAAAGCACAGTGCAGTTTAAGTCCTTGTTACTGTTGCCAACTATTAGGGCAAAGCCTCAATAGTAATTGTGAAAAGAAAAATTGGCTAAGCAAATCTTGGTCTCAGTCTCACCAATTTTTGCCAATCCTACGAGGCATCTTTCACCTGTGGGAGAAGTTTCTCATCAACTGTTTCATGTTGGCATTATGCTGCACTTTATCCGGGAGGAAGCCCCCTGTGCGCCATTTCCCTGTCTCTGAAAATGGTTGAGTAGCCATGGAGTTCAGGCACTCTGGCTCTGCAGTGAGTCTCTGCTCTTGTGATTACTTATTTTCCCTTATAACAGTCTGCCTGTTGTCACTGCCTCTAGTACTCGAACTGAATAAGAGGTGATATTCCCACAAACTGATTATTAAAAAAACAACAAAACCATGTGCTGAAGGGGTGCTACACATTGGTCTCCAAACCTAAATCCGTGACCACTGAGGTGAATCTTTTCTAACTACACAAGCTGGAATCAACAAGAAGACATAGTGGAAGGGGATATAATTACTGTGTGTAAATGACTGTTCCATCTACTGTTTTCTTCCTTAGTTCTTGCTCATAAGTGCAACTAAAAACCGCACAGAGAGAAATATTAGGTGGGGCTGCCGATCAAGTACTACCTATTGATGCTCGTACCCAGTTAGCACACTGCTGCTCCGTAGTGGCCCAGAACTTTACTGTGTCTGAAATTTAAAGCTGCAGCTTGTAGATGTGCCTGAGGAACACAAGAAAACCAGGCAAATTTTGTCACCTCTCCTCAGTGTCTTCAAGCTTGTTATATGCCATTCCTGTTTTGAGGTAAGCCTTATTGAAAAATAATTTTAGTCAACTTAAGACAAGTCATCTGAGGTAAAAGCTAGTCTTATCTGGGTCAAGTAAGATGGAGAGGCTTAATTCATTTTAAATCTAAAATGAATTTTTGTTGTGTCTTCAGGTGACATTCAATACCTAACCGGCACCCACTGTGTTGTAAAGAGCATCAACGAGTCGCAGGCACTGTCAACCACTTAATTTGTCCATCAAAAGTTCATGGGTTCCCTTACTAAGGCTTGAGCCTCAATGCATGCACTGCGGTCACACTAGGATTCTTAAGCACTGTTTGGTTGGTTCACAAAGGCTGGGCCCATTTCCCACATTTCTTATTGGAATATATTTTTCCATGCAGCCTGAGCATATGAGGTCTGTCCAGAAAGTATCCAGCTATGTGACATGAAAAAACAGAGACATTTCTTTCTTTCTTTTTTTTTTTTAAGATTTTATTTATTTATTTTCAGAGAGAGGAGAAGGGAGGGAGAAAGAACAATGTATGGTTGCCTCTCACATGGCCCTCACTGGGGACCTGGCCCGCAACCCAGGCATGTGCCCCGACTGGGAATCGAACCGGGACCCTCTGGTTCCCAGCCCGCGCTCAATCCACTGAGCTACACCAGCCGGGCTAGAGACATTTCTTGAAGAAGATACAAAATACAAGAACTATTATACAGAGGACAACGTTACCTCAGTCCCCGTCTCTTCCACTGTCCAAAACACTTTGCAAAATCCTCTGTTGGAATTGCCATCAGCTGCCTTGTATTTTCCTAAATTTCATCGATGGTGATGGTCTAAAATCTCTTCCCTTCCAAAGGTGATTTTAGTTTTGGGAAAACCCAGCATTTTCAAGGTGCCAAGTCATGATCATTTGTAGTGGTTTGAATCAAGTCATTGGCAACTGCTGTATGATGTTCCTTCTGCTCTGGTAGCAGAAGCCATGGAATGAAGTTTGCCACAGCACGTTTCATGCAGAGATCCTGTGTCAAAATCTCAGACACAGTGGTTTTTGGAATCCCCAGATCAGCTTCTAGTTCTGGCACTGTCAGGTGCCGACCTTTGTTGATTGCAGCCCTACACGTTCACCATTCTCAGGTGATCTGCTTGCTGGAAGCCTTCTAGGATGTGGAAAATCTTGAACATCTTTTGAAGCATGTGTGCCACATTTTTATTTGTGCTGCACTCACTGCATGATCCCTGAATCCTTCTGAATCATCTGATCAGTTTCCACAGAGGAATGTTCAAGCTTAACACAAAATTTGATGCAGATTTGTTGCTCTACTCATTCATTTTGAATGTGATGGCCACATAGTACACATGCTCACTCAGTGGTGTCTGCCACCCACACTGACTAGTACAGTGAAGTCATCATTGTTCACACAGGCACATTCCAGTCCACTCTCCTTGGATGCCACGTTACGTCGATGTTGCACAAACTGTTCTTGTTATGTTAACGATGGCTGGACTTTTTCCGGATGGTGTTTTCTCTTCCAGGGAATGCCAACTAAACAACTAATCAACCACCCAACGAACAAACTCAACCTACTGTGGACCAAAAAATCAAAGTGGTAACTCAACAATTTGAAACAAATAAGATATAATACAGGCTGTGCATAGAATTACAAACTAATGATTCAACTGCAAAGATGATAAATGGGTAGAGATGTTATATCTAGAGATCGTTTTGAAAATTCTTATTCAAGTAATATTGTTTCATTCACAGAAAAGCTATTGTATGTCAAATTTTGCAAGTGTATTTTTTTCTGTATTAAATACCACATTATTGAGACTAACATGCTAAAGTAAAAGTAAACTAAAATTTTTCAATATTTTAATGCAATCCGATGTAAGTCAGACATTTCAAAAAAGAAAACTCCATGTTGACATCATTCAGGACCGTAAACATTAAAATCCTCGATAAAACATTGGCAAGTTGAATCCAGCAAACAACTAAAAAGTATAACACATTGTGACTGTTAGCAGCTAAATGGCACCAGAATGTTACTGGTAATTGAACTTCAGTGCGGCAACCTTGGTGCTTGGGTTTGGGCTAAGAAAGAATTGAGAGCCAAGACTCAAATACAAGCAAACGTTTATTTAGAAAATCACAGAGGTAGAAGTGAGCCATAGAAGTGATCCGTTTGGGTTGTGTGGGCTCAGGAAACAGGTTACAGAGGCAAAGAACAGCCCTTGGAACTTAGGAGAATGAAAGCAAGGATACACGTGCCTGGGGGAAGGAGAGGAGGAAAGGCTCAGGAATGCTTCAGACAGAGCACCTGCTGGCTAAAGAAGGGGATGAGGAGAAGTGTGGACTTGCTTGAAAAAAAACAGGCTGGGTCCTCCACCCCACCCCAAGAACTTTTGAAGGTGGAGATTTTAGGGGAAATCCCAGGGGAAGATTTCAATAGAAAATTCATCAGCTTTCCAGGTGTGTTTTTTCAGTATCATGGTGTGCACTGATTGCTCAGCACTAATGATACAGAGAGATCTGATCAGATCACTGGGGAGTAGGGGGGAGGAGCCGGAGGAGGAGCCATAGGAGGAGGCTGCCCAACGCAATGGTTAACAGTCTAGGATGGGATTGGCTGAGAAATTGAAGGTCTCCAGAGCATGTGGATTTATGGGCCAGAAGATTTAAAACAAAAAGAGGGCAGAGACTGGCTCCCGGGCTGTCTTCCTTGAGGATGCCTGGATGATCGTGCTGCAGCTGCCGTGTTTCCCAAAGGACGGCATTTCGGATGGGAGAAGAAGCGCCAGGCACGGCCAAGGACTGGGCTGACAGAGGGTGGCAGGGTTATTCTTTTGCTGTTCTAGAAGGGACAACTCTGAGGCAGAGTCCTGCCATTCTTCCAAAATTTAGAATAAAGACTCTTTTATCAGTAAACCTTTGCCTCTGGAATTTGCCTAGAGGGTGGTGGCGGGCAGTTGCTGTTCTGTAACTCTAGGATAGGGGTCATTAGTCATCACAGCTGCTTCCAATGTCAGCTATGGAGTTGCCCCACCTGGCCTTGCTGCTTTTCTGGCCTGAAGCTGATATACAAGTGAGGTCTAGATGTTATCTCTAGTTAAACCAAAACTTTGTCTCTGTGGTAGCAGACCTGAGACTTTGTTCCTAAGATTATTTGGTGTGGGTCAGAACCTCATCATCCTGAGGGCTTAATGCTTAAGGGAGTGGTCGTGCAAGGGTTTGTACGGAAGCCTTATGAGGCTATTTTCTGGCCTACTTGTTTCTCCTGTAAGAGAATCTACCACGTGACTAGCAACATGCCAGGGGAGAAGAGGTCAGGGGAGAGTGCAAAGTGCATGGCTGGGGATATACTAGGGGAGGAAAAGTCAACTGAGGGGTGGGACGAGGTCCCTCCCCGCAGCTGTGTTGCCAGGGGCTCTGTCCCCTGGTAGCCTTCTGCACCTGGCCCATCATCCTTACTGAGTTCATGCCCATCTAACTGCCTACTTCATGATCACATAGAATTTATTCTAAGAATTCAAAATTGTTATAACATTAATTGCCAACCAGTGTAAACATAGCAATTGACCGAATAAGAAAAATCTGTATAATAACCTCAAATACTAAAGACAAGTGTAGGAAAGAGAAGCAAAGTAGTCATTTCTTAGAATTCAGTAAGCCTTACCTTATGGTTTATATTTTCATGATAAACTAAGAGCTCTAAAACCACAAAGCTAGAAAAAGTATTTCTACCCATCACTATCTATGAAAGTTTAAGAAATTTGTATAAATATAAGCTCCAATCAACAGTTATCACATTCTGGGAAGACGGACAAGAGACAAATTAGAGAAGTTACTAGCATAATGTTTCTCCCTGATCCAGTCACCGACTGACGGCCTTGGGCATATACCATGAAATTCTAGATCTATTATTGTAATGAAGAATTAAATGATTATAGATGTCAATGCTAACATTTTCTGTTATTATACTGAGTATATACATATTTTTTTCATCTTAACAGATCCCAGTACACCCTTTCAGATATGCTGATGTACCTAAATTAGAAAGTAGAATCCATATTAGTAGTAATTAAAGTAAGACTTCATTTTTACTCTTAGAAATACAGCCAACTTTATAGCATATTTTGACAGTAACCAGGAGGTATTATATGCCCCAAAATCCCTTTCTTACAGATTGGTCGTTTTATTTATCTTTGACTAGAAAGTCTAAATTACTATTTAAAGACCATTTCACAGTTAAAAATCTGAGAGGTATTCTGTCTTGTCTGCCCCCTCAATGTCTCTAACTGGGCTCCTTTGGTACCTTCTATGCAGGAGGAGACAGACTGAGATCTCTGGGGAGGTTGAGGCTCGGCTGACTCAGCTCTCCTTCCCACGGTGGCAGGCGGCCTGGCTCTGCACACACCCAGTCAGCAGGTCAGCAGGGAAATTCTGTTCCATGCTTGTAAGTTGACCAACATGTTAACTGGACATGTTTGTCTCACAACACGGGCAGGAGCGGAAGAGACCAAGCTAAAGCAAGCAGAGCTCTTAAGGCCTAGACTCATAAACGGCATGCTTTTACTTCCACCCCGCAGGCGGCAAACGCAAGGCCCGTGGGCCGAATCTGGCCCTGCGTCTTGTTTTATCTGGCCCGGTACCTTGTTTCTACCCGGCAGCAGGGCCGAGCTCTCGCTTAACTGTTAAGGAGCAGTTACATTTATACAGTCCTGAAATTACATTCGGCCCTTTGAAGGCAACCGTGAGGCTGATGTGGCCCCTGGTGAAAATGAGTTTGACGCCCCTGTTCTATCCATATTCTCTTGGCTAAAGCAAGTCATGTAGCCAAGGCAACAGTCAAGGGGCAGAGTATTCTCTGTCTATTGTGACATCAGGACATGGGTGTGGATACAGGGAGGAATGAGAAACGGGGCCAATAATTTTCTCTGGGAAAATAAAAATGTCACATTCTCAATGGCACGCAGAGCGTAGACACTAGAGCATTATTTTTTCTAAATGGTGGATTTAAAATGCATGGTTCCAGGGGAGGGGTGCCACTTAATGAGCACAAGCTTGGCTGGTGCCTAGTGTTATTGAGTACATAGTCTAGTTCTTCCTTTACCTGGTGAAGTATTCTGGCCTTAGATGTCTGGGTTCAAGTCCTAACTCTGTCACGAGTTTTACCTCTGTGATTTAGTACAATGGCTCTCAAAGCATAATGTATTAACACATCAGAGTCCTCTGGTAGGCTCGTTAAGACACAGATTCCTGGGCTTCCATCCCAGTGTATTATTCAATAGCTTTGGGAATAGGCTTGTGCTATTGGACCAGGTAGCACACCTTGAAAAATAAGTTTCAAAAAATCCAAAAAGTACATCATTAATACTACAATAGTTGGTTTCTGTTTGAGGAGGCTCCAGGAATCTGTTCTCTTAATTTTCATTGCTTTCAATTTTAAAGATAGATGGCTTTCCTCACCCTGCATTACTTGCTCCATCTTCTACTCACAGACAGCAATAAATCTGAGGGGATTTTGAGCTTCAGCTGACCCTTGGTGATTTACAATCGTTAGATTTACAATTCAAGCCTATGTGAATATCAAACGAGCCTGTTTGCCTCATCAGCTAACTGAGCAAATTTCAGAGAGTCTGCCTCCATATTAATTAAAAGCTTTCAGTATTTAAACCCATCAATCTAAATCTGATTCAATTCAGCAAACAAGTACCGAGTTTCCATTCTGAGATCTTTAGCTAGATTTTCTTTTTTTTCTTTTTTTTTTTTTTAACATTTTTATTTATTTATTTTCAGAGAGAGGAGAAGGGAGGGAGAAAGAACAATGTATGGTTGCCTCTCACATGGCCCTCACTGGGGACCTGGCCTGCAACCCAGGCATGTGCCCCGACTGGGAATCGAACCGGGACCCTCTGGTTCCCAGCCCGCGCTCAATCCATTGAGCTACACCAGCCGGGCAAAGCTAGATTTTCTTGAGCAAACAGGAAAGATGAAGAAAAGAACTCTATTAGTATATATATAATATACACATGATGTATGAATTCCCTGAAGTAGCAGATGTTGACTACCATAGACTACTGAAGATAACAATGCCCAGAAGGAATTACGCATTTCTTCAGGTGCATTTGGGGGACGGCAGAGGATGAGCTAGTGAGCATGATCATTTTTAAAAAGTGGTAAACACGCAGATCGAAGAGTGCGGAATGGCTGTGTTAGGAATCAACTCACATCTTGTTGTCAATGCTGCTTAGAAAAACAAATGACAACAACAACGACAAACCCAAGTTCTTTCCCGATGTCCCTTTTCCCGACGGCGTCCCTTTGAATTAACAGTATCTTTTAAATGGAATATTTTCATCACTATGTTTTAATCTTCTTTGCATAACATAACTAAACCTAATATTCAGGGACTGTAGGAGTAGCAAATTTTCCATTGTACAAATGGAAAAACTAGGTCATTTAGAAAAGTGTTCTCTCACCCTGGCCAGTGTGGCTCCCTGGGTTGGAGCGTCCTCCTCTAGCCAAAAGGCTGTGGGTTTGACCCTTGGTCCAGGTGCATGTGGGAGGCAACCAAGCGGTGTTTCTCTCTCACATTGATGTTTCTCTTTCTCCCTTACTCTTTCTCTAAAAAGCAATGAAAAAAAAATGTCCTCAGGTAAAGATGAAAAATAATTTTAAAAAATGTTCTCAAGGTAACAAACCAACTCAGCAAGAGAGATGGGACTAACATAATTGATTTGTGACTTTCTATCATTCCTAGACACGTGCTGAGTGAAATGTGTCCTCTTTCTCCTTTAGTAAAAAATGAAGGATTAAAATACTAATACCAAAAATTCATTAATCATGCTAATTAAAATAGAAGCGACATTAGAAAGGGACCCCTTTTGCTATTGCTGCTGTGTTGTAGCATTTTTTTTTTACAAAAAGTTATAAACAATGTGTTATTGGGATGAAATATAAATGATATTGATTTGCTGGGTAAAGAGGCAAGGGGAATAAGGAAATCGTGGTGAGTCTTTTGAATGCCCTTGTGCATCAGATTTGGTGAAAACATTTTAAGGGAGAGGATGAACAAATCCTCAGAATAAAAACTTTGGCAGCTACGGAAAGAACAAATACATTCGTATGGCTCATAAAGGAGGAGTGGGAGATGCACTTTAGAATGAAATAGGCTAGATGTTGACAAACATGGAAGAATTTGGATTGTATAACGTCCATTCCTTGCATCTCTCCATACCTCTGATTGCGGTGCTATACTTAGAAATTGGGATCAAGAAATTCCATGTAAACATTCAGTCAACTTATCTGCTCTTTCTTTAAATTTTCACATCATATTCAATACTATCCCATCATTTGATATGCATTTTGTGAAATGCACTGTTAAGTAATGAGCTTTTAGAGAGGTGTAGGAGATGGTTCCTTGCTTCAGGGAACTGGCAGGTAGTGAGATGGACAGCTG
The DNA here is from genome assembly GCA_004026765.1 of Micronycteris hirsuta. Taxonomy (NCBI): domain Eukaryota; kingdom Metazoa; phylum Chordata; class Mammalia; order Chiroptera; family Phyllostomidae; genus Micronycteris; species Micronycteris hirsuta. The sequence continues at coordinate 4,629 of PVJI01030229.1, read as the reverse complement.
TGTAAGCAAATAGCTAAACTGCAATTTAACAGAAGCTAAAATGTAGCTTCGTATAGGCTGCTGAGAAATTAGTTTTTCCCCTGGGAGACTTCCCAGAGAAAGGTTCATGTAATTTAATGCTTGAAGAAGAAGGAGGTATTTTCTATTTGGCTGAAGGGGAAGAAGAACATTCCAAACATTGTTTATGAAGGGCACGTGTTAGAGGTTGTGTGAAATCCGCATATATAATTATGAAGATCATAAGTACTTAAATACTATTAGAAAAGGAGTGCTGGGAATGCTAGGTCTGCCCTTGTCCATAAAGACTCTCATTCCTCGTAAGGTCCCCAAAGGAAAGAAATACCCAAAGGAAAGAAAGGCCAGAAGATACATACTTTCTTATGAGCTAGGCCTTTGACTGTACACCCCAGCGCTCTATTTATCGCTCTTTTATCACAGAGTGGTTTCTTTATCTGGCCTAGAGGCTGAGACAATTTTCTTCTCAATAAGTTCAAACCAAAATGTGAGGATTTACCACTTCAATGAAACTAAATAATTACTTAAATAAAAAGCCTGCTTTCACTGGAAGAATAGAAGCAGAGAACTACAGGGTTCTGCCCACAGGTGAAAGGCTCATGGCCAGCACAGCCGGCTCCTGGGCTTCTCAGGCAGAGAGTTTGCATCAGGCCTGGGTGGGTACAAACGGGGAAGGGAAACCCATCAGAAAGGGGACAACCTGGTTTGCCAGGAGCCCAGGGCTCCTAGTGTAGCTAAGAGGTAGATACTGAAGAACAGCACAGCTGATTATCTCTGGATTTGATCTGTTCTGCATTTATTCTGTAGTGATGAGTTTTATATGCCAGAAACAAAACTCAGGTACCAATGTGGAGGTGTAATAGCTTTAAAAGTATGGGTAATTAATAGGTAATTCTATAAGACATATTTTGAGTTTTCCACAATGTCAGGGTCTGGACTTTGTCAAGGTGAAACCAGAAAAGTCGGCATTTGTGCTGCCCTTCACCGCCAGACCCCATCAGCAGAGACAGGAATTGCATCTTTATGGGTGCCTTTATTCAGCTGATCTGAGCAGACGGCAGGTTAGGTATCCTAAAAGACCATCTTACATTTCCTTTCAAGTCAACCCTTTTTATAAGGAGGGGAAAGATACAGGAAACAGATTTGGAATTCAGGGGGGGAAAGTGTAGATAAGGGACTTGGGATCCAGGGCAGAAGTTAATCAGGTAGAATCTGCAGTCTGGCGATTTCTCTGGCCTCCTTTCCTCTGCTCGCCTGTGGCCGGTCTCTGGGGTCCTGTGTGCTGGGTGGCAGGGACTCTCCGTGGAAGACAGTGGCTCAGATACCACCTCGATGGCTTGCAGTCCCCCTTGGGCACAAAGGTGGATTGCTTGTGCTCTCCTGGTGTCAGGGTGGGTCCTATCTTCAGTTCCTGAAACAATAGCTTTTTACAAGCATTAACTACTAAGCTTGTTAACTATTACTTAAAACGAACATTTTCCAACTCTTGAGTGCCCCAGTCAACGGGGGTTTCTCGCACTGCTTACCAGGCCGAAGTGCTGCAGGCAGGAGTCTCTGGGGGTCACTGGCCCCATGAGGGCACTGGAAATCCTGCATAAATTGCTATGGGGCTGTCAGGCCACAGCTACTTTAGTGCATTACAAAAATTAAATTACTGCAAAACTCATCAACATTTACTGGAAATATGACTTTACTGAGAACCTTTTTATTTTGGCTTTTCTTCTTTTCAGCTTTTTTGAGGTATAATTGCCAAATAAACTGTGTGACATTAAAAGTATTACAAATGACGACTTGATGCATGTTTACTGTGAAAGGAGCCCCACTCAACGATTAATGTATCTGTCACCTCACATATTTATCTTTTGTGTGTGTGTATGAGAACACTGAGGCTCTACTTTCTCAGCAAATTTCAATTACACAATACATTGTTATCAACTATCTTCACCATGTTATACATTAGATCCTCAGACCTTATTCACTGAATGACCAAACGTTTATGCCCTATGACCAACCTCTCCCTGTTTCTCCACCCTCCAGGCCCTTGGCAACCACTTCTCTGCTCTGTTTCTATGAGTTCAATTTTTTTTGTTAAGATTCCACGAGGAAGTGATACCATGCAGTATTTGTCTTTCTCTCTTATTTCAGTTGGTATAATGCTAAATATACTTAGCATAGTGCCCTTGAGGTTTACTCACGTTATTCAAAATGGTAGATTTCATTTTTACTTCAGGCTAAATGATCTTTTATTATAGCTATAGATAGCTATACATATATACATCTCACGTTTTTAAAAATTCACTCATCAATCCACAAACACTTAGGCTGTTTATATACTGTATTTTTTTGACTACAATATGCACCAGACCACAAAACACACCTAGGTTTTAGACCCTGCTCCTGCCTCCTGTGACCCTGCTCCGCCACTGCCGCCCCCCTCCCCAGCGATCCAGATAAGCTACATTCGGACTATAAGACACACCCCCATTTCTCTCCCAAAATTTGGAGGGAAAAGTGCATCTTATAGTCTGAAAAGTACGGCACCTTGGCTATTGTGAATAATGTTGCAATCAACATTAGTTATCTTCTTGAGATAATGGTTTCATTTCCTTTGGATATGTCCCTGGAAGTGGAATTGCTGAGTCATATGGTAGTCTTGTTATTAATTATTTTGTGAAACTACATACTGTTTTCCATAGTGGCTGTACCAATTTTAATTCCCAACACCAGTGCACAATGGTTTCCCTTTCCTCCACCTTCTCCCCAACTCTTATCTCTTACCTTTTAGAAAATGGACTTCCTAACAAGTATGAGGTGATATCTCATTATGGTTTTGATTTGCATTTCTCCAAGTATTAGTGATGTTGAGCACCTTTTCTTGTACTAATTGGCTATTTTATGTCTTTTTTTTAAAGAAAAATGTCTATCTGTTTTTTTGTCCATTTTTTAATTGGATTTCTTTCTTTTTTTGCTGTTGGGTTCTATGAGTTATTTTAGATGGTAACCTATCAATTAGTATATGGTTTGCAAAAAATCTCCTGCCATTCCATAGGTTGCCTAAGTTCCAAATTGTCTTTCCATTGCTTTGGATGGTTTTCTTTCCTCTGAAGAAGTTTGATGTAGTCCCCCTTGTTTCTTTTTGCTTGTTTTCTTTGCTATCGGTGTCAAAGTCAAGAAGCTTAACTCCTGTGTTTTTTCCCCACCCCCTAGAAGTTTCACAGTTTCAGGTCTTATGTTCAAGTCTTTAATCCATTTTAAGTTGATTCTTCTGTTTGGTGCAAGATGAGAACCACCATTTTATTCTTTTGCATGTGCATGTCCTCTGTTTCCAACATAGTTTATAAAGAGACTGTCCTTTCCCCATTGTATATTCTTTGCTCTTTTGTCATAAATTAATTGACCACATATGTGTGGGTTTATTACTAGGCTCCCTCTTTTGTTCCATTGATCTATGTGTCTGGTTTAACGACAATGCATGGTTTGATTACTATGGCCTTCTAATATAGTTTGAAAGCAGGAAGTATGATGCTTCCCGCTTTGTTCTTTCTTAAGATCACTTTGCTTATTTGGGGCCTTCTGTGTTTTCATATAAATTTTAGGACTGTTTTTTCTACTTCTGTAAAAAATACCATTCAAATTTTGGTAGGGATTACATTGAATTTGAAGATTTACTTGGGTAGTATGGGTATTTTAACAATGTAATTCTTCCAATCCATGAACATCGAATATCTTTCCATATATTTGTGTCTCTTAATTTCTTTTATCAATATTTTGTAGTTTTTAGTGTACAGATCTTTCACTTCCTTGGTTAAATTTATTTCTAAGGATTTTATTCTTTTTGACACTATTGCAAATGCAGATAAGATTGTTGTCTTAATTTCTCTTTCTGATAGTTCATTATTAGTGTATAGAAGTGCATATAGATTTTGTATCCTGCAACTACACTGAATTTATTTATTAGTACTAACAGTTTTTGGTGAACATATTAGGATTTCCTATATATAATATACTGTCATTTGTAAGCAGAGTAATTTTACTTCTTACTAGCAGAGAAAGGTAACAGATTCCTTTAAGTGCTTTTTCATGTCTAATTTCTCTGACTAGGACTTTCAGTACTATCTAGAACAAAAGTGGTGAGAATGAGCATACTTAACCTTTTTCCCAATCTTAGAAAAAAATGCTTTCAGCCTTTTACCTTTCAGTGTGATTTTAGCTGTGGTCTTGTCATATAGTTTTATGTTGAGGTACATTCTCTCTATACACAATTTGTTTAGAGTTTTTTTTAAATCATAAATGGATGTTGAATTTTGTCAATATTATTTTCTCTGCATCTATTAGCATGATCATATGATTTGTATCCTTCATGTTGTTAATATGGATATCACATTGATTGATTTGTCTATGTTGAATCCTACTTAATAGTGGTGCATGATCTTTTTAATATATTGTTTTATATCTAAGTTCATCACAGTTATTGGCTTGCAATTTTCTTTTCTCGAAGTGCCTTTTTGGTTTTGGTATCATGGTAATCCTGGCCTTATACAATGAGTTTGAAATGCTCCCACTTTTATATTTTGGAGGAATTTGAGAAGGAGCCATATTAATCATTCTTTGAAT
>PVJI01030228.1:0-14434 GCA_004026765.1 Micronycteris hirsuta | reverse complement strand
TGTCTAAAAATAAATAAAATCTTTAAAAAATATATTTTATTTATTGTGCTATTACAGTTGTCCCATTTTCCCCCCTTTATCCCCCTCTGCCCCACACCCCCACCATTTTCCACCCTTTAGTTTTTGTCCATGAGTCATACCCATAAGTTCTTTGGCTTCTGCATTTCCTATACTATTCTTAACCTCACCCTGTCTGTTTTCTACCTCACATTTATGCTACTTATTCTCTACGTTTTCCTCCTCTCTCCCCCTCTCTCTCCCCTGTTGATATCCCTCTAAACCTTATATAAATTCCTTTAACATTTAATATAATAAAGGCTGGGTGATGATAACTCCTTGAACTTGACCTTATCTGAGAAGCACTTTATCTGCCCTTCCATTCTACATGAAAATTTTGCTGGATAGAGTATTCTTGGATGTAGGTCCTTGCCTTTCATGACTTGGCATACTTCTTTCCAGCCCCTTCTTGCCTGCAAGGTGTATTTTGAGAAATCAGCTGACAGTCTTATGGGAATTCCTTTATAGGTAACTGTCTCCTTTTCTCTTGCTGCTTCTAAGATTCTCTCCTTATTTTTAATCTTGGGTAATGCAATTATGATGTGCCTTGGTGTGTTCCTCTTTGGGTCCAATTTCTTTGGGACTCTCTGAGCTTCCTGGACTTCCTGGAAGTCTATTTCCTTCACCAGCTTGGGGAGATTCTTCTTCATTATTTGTTCAAATAAGTTTTCAATCCCTTGGCCTTCCTCTTCTTCTGGCACCCCTATGACTCAGATGTTGGGATGTTTAAAGATGTCCTGGAGGTTCCTAAAGGAGAACCTCTCCTCATTTTTTTTGAATTCTTGTTTCTTCATTCTGTTCTGGTTGAATGTTCTTTTCTTTCTGCTGGTCCACTCCGTTGATTTGATTCCCAGTTTCCTTCTCATCCCTATTGATTCCCTGCACATTTCCCCTAATTTCCTTTAGTGTATCCTTCATTTGTTCATCTAATTGAGACAAAATTTCAACCAATTCTGTGAGCTTCCTGATTAACAGTGTTTTGAACTGTGCATCTGATAGGTTGGCTATCTCTTTGTCCCTTAGTTGTATTTTTTCTGGAGCTTTGATCTGTTCTTTCATTTGGGCCATTTTTTTCTTAGTACGCCTATTACTTTAAGGGGCGGAGCCTTAGGTGTACACTAGGGTGGGGCAACCCACCTCGTTGTGTGTGATGCTGCCTGTGGGGGCGGGGCCTGAGAGAACAATGGCACTTGCTCCCCTCTCTGCACTTCCCCCACTACCCATAAGCAAGTTGGGTCCTTCTGTGCTGGCTCTGGGGTGCGTGGGCGGGCTTGCGTAGTTCCAGTTCCCTGTGGGTCCCTCCAACAAACTCTCCTGTGAGGCTGGGAGTTCCTCCCACCGCTGCCCCAACCCCCACAGGTGTTTTCAATCAGTGGTTTGAGGCTTTATTTCCCTGCGATGGTGGGTTGCATGGTCTGCTCTGCTCCCCAGCTTTTTCTCCTGGTTTATCTGTGCTCGAATGAGGGACCGCCTGGTCCACCAGTCTCAGCCCCGCTGGGTCCGGGTGGGCCAGCCGTGGGTTTCGCAAAGTGTGCCGGCCGCGTTTTGGCCAAGCGCGCCCACTGCAGGTCTCTCCGGGCAGCTGCAGCTTTGCAGATACCACTCTACAAACGGCCCTCGCTGCGAGCTCTCCGCCCCGCTCCACCTCACTTACCTGTCTGGATGAACCTGTCTTCTTTAACTCCTTGGTTGTTGGACTTCCACTCAGTTCAATTTTCTGTCATTTCTGGCTGTTTTTGTTTTTTATATTGCTGATTTCCTCTTTTGGTTGTGCGAGGAGGCACGGTGTGTCTACCTATGCCTCCATTTTGGCCAGAAGTCCCGATTTTTCTTTTAGTTATCTGACCTGAGGTTGAGGCTGTAGCATTAACACTAGTAAAGAAATAAGGTAGTCAATCTACTTGCTTTGTCTAAAAGAGAATTTAGGACTAGGGTTCTGGATCCTCACCAGCCCCTCTCCTTTGCAAAGTAAAAAATGTTATCTTGGCATTAGTTACTGACAATGGCCCAGATGGCCCCTGGGTACCACCAGTTTTTACAAAAAATTTTGTGAAATAACCCCCTGGAAGAATATAGAAGGAAATTCCAGTGTTCTGTGAATGTGGGCTGGAATCAAGCAAGGCTCAGGATCCTGAGGCTCATCATGCTGGAGCTATAAGGCAGGGCTTGGGAGATCCAGCCTATGATGTTAGGAAAATCAAACTGATGGCAGATCATTATCCACTTTTCATGAGCACATTTAAAGGGTAATAAGTACCCTAGCTGATGTGGCTCAGTGGATTGAGAGGTGATCTGTGAACTGAAAGGTCATCAGTTTGATTCCGGGTCACTACACATGCTTGGGTTGCAGGCCAGTTCCCCAGTTGGGGGCCTGTGAGAGGCAACTGATCGATTGTTTCCCCTTCTCTCTTTCTCCCTCCCTTCCCCCTCTCTCTAAGAAATTTTTAAAAATCTTTTAAAAAAGGGTATTACTTGCTGACTGGTACTGAGAATAAAAGAGCAAAGTGAAACATTTTCTTTTACTTTTCCACACTCAACAAACATCATTTGCATGTGCTAACAACCTCCAAAGGGGACAGAAACCATCAATTAAGTAGACAGTAATGTTAAAAACAGAAGTGTGAGTCCACTGACATTGCAATTTTTCTTTTCTTTAGGAGCTTCTCAATTGATTAATTTTCTTTTAGCCAAGAGAAGACAAAATCTAGGTGTGTGTCTAAAATGGGACCACAATATCTCTGTCCAATTATTTGAAGATAATATAGATTAAGAGAAGATCTATTACAAATGGAAAAAGAGTTATATCTGTGTTGTATAGAATCAGTGAGCAGACCACTGATGAATGAGCACAATTTAAAAGGATTCTGATTTTCATTTATTTCTAACAGTTATAGCTCATCAACTGTGGAATATACGATCATAGAAGCTAAGAATAAGAATAATTATAATATTAATAATTGTTATTTTTCGATGTATTTTGTAATAGTACTTTAAATGATTTTTAAAACAAGAGTCTCAATCCTCAGTAGTCATTGTGTGTATCAGTCAGGATATATAGCATTAGTCCTATTTTACAGATGAAGAAACTGAAGCTCAGAGACATTAAGACTATTACTTAAGAGTAATATGGGATTACTCTTAACACAGCTAATATGGGATAAACTGGAAATCAAAGTAGGACTTGCTGATTGGTCTTGAGGAAATGATTAAGGAAGGATTCTCTTACTTGGCTTCTTCTAGAGTGTGAAAAAGCTGTGTTTAAATGGAAGAGTCAAATGGCAGCTCAGACTGCCAGTGAAGCTAGAGATGTTTAGCAGGCCAGAGTCCAGTGTAGAACTACATTCTGCAAATCAATCTGGATGAAAGTGAACTATTTTGTTTATTACCATTTCTATGTTAAGGCTGTGTTTTCTGATTTCAATGTGAAAATGTAGGCCTGGGCTGATGGATGGCATCAAGTGTACCCTTCCTTATGAATTACAGCTACAATCACTGTCTCTTGTGTGCACATATATGTTTGTGTGAAATATGAAGTTACTTTCCTGAGCCTATGAACACACATTGGCTTTACAATTGCCCCAAAATCATAAAGGTTACAATACAAAAAAGAGCTAGGTTTTGTACTTACAATGAAAATTTATGCAGCTTTCTGCATAAAAACAAATAATTGAGTTAATTTATTTGATTGACCTGTCGATTTTCCCAGTACATTACTTTGGCATGGGAAAATAAATTCTCTGTGAGAGCAGCCAGTATGGCATGTGACTGTGTGTGTGACGGCCACACTTACAGTACTGTTCTAAAAATTTTCCTTTTCTTAAATGTTTTTCAAATTTCTGCCTTATGATTGTGAATTGTATCTGTAGGCTCACTTGCTAAAAGCATGTTGAGTCATATGCAGGTTGTAAGAGTCCAGGAAACCTGCAGTGATGACTAAGAGAGTCATTATTTGATAAAAAGGAAAAAATAGGTATCTATTTGAAAGGCAGGCTGGGAGAGCATGAAGAACTTGAACAGGGGAAAAAAACTTGGAAGCTAGCTGGCAGTGAGAGAGGGGAGGGAGAAAACTGGTCTTGTGCAGTAAGACTCGCTGGTGCATTTTAATCACATTTCTATGTGACTGGAGGTTTTTTTTTTCTTCTGTTTTTTCATCAAGCAAGAGAGGACACAGAGGGGATTCATGAGTAATCTATCTTTTTCAGCTTTGTAGTATACTGCACCTTGTTGCACATTTTCAAATTGGCATCTAGAAATGTTTCATTGTAAGTTCAAATAAATACAAACAGTATAATTTCTTTCACTTTGTAAATATTGACAGCTTGAATTTAAATTTTTGCATCACTCTTTTAACTTTTTCAATGGGTCCTAAATGCTGTAGTATTTTGATATTCACTGTCACCTATTAAAAGTGGGCAAGTCCTCTAACAGTCAGACATTTAATACCATTACCTTTTCTTCTTGAGCTCACATTGTAATTCACTTTCCTCACAGATTTTTTGCCTGTCATACTTGTTTTTCTATTTTAAAGTCTTTTTTGATCATCTCAACAAAAATATCTATATACAATGAAACTTTAGACTAAAAAAAGCTCTGTGATTGGAAGTTTCAAAGTGTTAAAATAAATAAGTAAATAAAATCACACAGTAAGTGACAGAGAATTAATTAGAACCTGAGACTATGCTCTAACAGGATCTGACCCACTCTTCTCTGCTGAAATCTGGGACCTCCGGAGAAAATTAATGCAGCCATCGGTAGACCTTTCTTTTATAAAGTGGGAAAAGGGTAATTGTGAAATAAAAGCAAGAAAGGAACCACCAGAATGGTTCTTTGACCTCAGACACATTAATAACAGATCAGTTTTAGAGAACAGTCCATATATAAATTGGAAATTAATTTTCTTAAAACTCTCTATTTGCATACTTCCTTGGGAAGTCATGTACCTCTAGGACAGGGTTCCTCGACAGCACCACCATTAGTAATTGCAGCCAGATAATTCTTTGTTGTGGGGAGCTGTACTGTGCATTGTAAGGTGTTTAGCAGGATCCCTGGACTCTATCTACTAGATGCCAGTAGTATCCCCACTCCAGTTGTGACGCCATAAATGTCTGCAAATATTGCCAAATGTTGGGGCAAGAAGGGTACAAAATGACCCCCAATTGGGCACCACTTATCTTGGGCTATGCATACCACAATTTGAAGTTTTCTTATCTAGCTTGCTAGGAATGTGAACAAGGCCCAAATCAGTCAAATATGTTATCTGTGTTTTATTGAAGAAAAAAGGCAAAATCTAGCTGTTTATGCTTCAGTTCCCTTCCTGTGTGAGTGGGTAGTTGTTGAGCCCATGGGAATAGGGAGTTGCTGAATCCACATCAAATGATGTTGGGCCTGGCCAAGCATTGGGTCTTGAGGGAACTAAAATTTAGTTAAAATAAAGCACTTAAAAATTCCAGAGAAGAATGGTGATGAAGAATAAAGACACTAACAACAGAAATCATGATAGCTGCCATTTACTTTTTACCAACCATTGCACTAAATCCTTTATGGGGATTATCTTGTTGAATAATCATAATATACCAGGAGATGGTTATAATCATTTGTTACTTAGGTTATAGGTTAAGCTCTTTTAACAAAAAGACTATAAAACTTCAGTGACTTAGACAAAGTAGAAATAAATTTATCTCCATGAAAAGGCCAGATGGTTTGTTGAGGGTTATTCTGGCATACCATGTTGAAGATGTAGGCTGCTTCTGTGCTTTTTCTCTGTTATCTTCAATACCCCACTTCCATATCATGATCCCAGATGGCAGCTGCTGATTCCATTATCAGGTCTGTATTCCAGCCAGTGGGAAAGGTGTAAAGGGAAGGTGAGGATATGTCCTTTTAAGGTCACAGTCTAAAAGTTATACACAGCATTCTATTCACATTCCATTTGCTTGACTCAGCTGCAAAAGAAATGTGGACTTTAGCTGAACAGCCATGCATTGAGCTTTAGGGATTGGCAAACTATAGCCTGAGGCCCAACAACTTTTTTCTTTTTCTTTTTTTTTTAATATATTTTATTTATTATGCTATTACAGTTGTCCCATTTTCCCCTCTTTACTCCCCTCTGCTCCGCACACTCCCCCACCAAAATTCCCCACCTTTAGTTCGTGTCTACAGGTCATACATATAAGTTCTTTGGCTTCTACATTTCCTATACTATTATTAACCTCCCCCTTTCTACAAAAAACATGAACAGTAAAATGACAGCAAACTCACAGTTGTTAACAACCACACCTAAAATAAAAGCAAAAGCAAACTAAGCAAACAACTAGAACAGGAACAGAACCACAGCAATGGAGCACATGGAGGGTTATCGAAAGGGGAGTGGGAGGCAGAGAGAGGGGGAGAAGGTACAACAACTTTTTTTTTATAAATAAGGTTTTATTAAAACACAGTCACTCCCATTTACTTATGTAATATTTATGCTGCTTTCTTGCTACAGTGTCACTGTTCAACAGTTGTGACAAACACCAAAAGGCCCGCAAAGCCTAAAAGCTCTGGCCTTTAAAAAAGTTTTGCCAACTGATGCTGTAGAAGAAAGAGAGAATGGATATTTGGGCACTACCTTATAGGCTCTGCCACAATTTTTATTTAACAGATGAAGAATCAAAAGCACATAGAGGTCAAGTGAATGGCTTAAGGTGGCATATTAATGGCAGAGCTAAGTTCTGATCTCGGCTCTGTTTGGCTCCAAAGGCAAAGCATTGTTCACTATATCACACTGCTTTACAAATTCATTCAGCAAATATTTGTTTTGTCTACTTTGTGTCAGGACATATCCAAGGTACTGGGGACTCAGCAGTGAATGCAAGAGAAGAAATCCATGTTCTTGTAAAAACTACATTAAAGGAGACATATTATTAGAAGGGAATTAAGTGTATGTTAGATGTTATAGGTGTTAAAAATAAAATGTAAATCAAGAAAGGAGGGAAGTCAGTGACAGGGTTGGCGTAGATGTTTTTAAAATAAGCTTTTAAAGTATTGGGGAAACTAAAGAGAAAGAGTCTGAGCTATATAGCTTTTGAGGATGAGTTGGGAGTCTGGACTCAGAAAACCTGATAAAAACTCTGAGTTTCACCTCAAAGGGGACAGAACCAAGGGTCATGAGATGGGCAGAAACTGGAGCCAAAGAACCAAGAAAACAGTGTGGGTGTCCAAGGCTTGTGTGTGGTAGATACCTTGTTGCAAAGAAAATGTGTAAGAAGACTTCCTTAATGGTATAAGACTATGGTGAAGAGTTTGCCTTTAATCATTTGGACAGAATTCTAAAAACCCTTTGCATATGGATAAAGATAAAATGCATGCATATATATGTGTAAATCGTAGCAGGTGGTGAGTCAGTTTTTGTGGCAGAAAGATTATGAATTTTGGAGTCACAGAACTGTGTCTGAATCTCAGGGCATGCTCATTTGAGGACTTCAGGCAAATTGTTATTACTGCTGCCATTAGTCATGATTTATAGAGCATTTTCTATGTGGTGGGTGCTTTATACAAATGATCTCATCTAATTGTTTTGTAAGTCTACAAGATAGACACTAGTGTATCTTAAGTTATCTTTAAGTTAAATTAAGTGATGAAATTAAATGGTGATAGGTAATGATTAAGAAGTAATGAGAGGTGTACACTTTTCCTCCTGTGAATTTATATTGCTTTTTCTTATTTAAGTATAATGATTAGTCATGTTGATTAGTGCTTCTGTGGGGTTGTTTTTATAAGGAATTTTATTTCATAAAGTAAAAATCTTTAATGTTTATTTAGTGCTTATTCTGTGTCAAGTGCATGTAATTACATGTATTTACTCTTCAAAACAACACTATGAGGAGTTACTATTATCTATATTTTTTCAGACAAGAAAAGTGAGACCCAAAGAGCTTAAGTAACTTGTCCAAGGTCACAGAGCCAGTAAGTGGAGAGCCTGGAAGTTGATCCTGCACAGTCTAACACTACAGTCCATGGGTTTCATTATTATATTGCACTGCCTCACAAAATGGACCAGTAAAAAAATTAATGAGAAAACATGCCAGTTTTTCTTCCACTGCCTATGACATATGGAAAGACTCAATATTTGGACTTTGTGATTTAACCCATGGCCACTATCCAATGTCACAATATCTGAATTGCAAGCAAAGTTCCATGGAGCAAATAGTTCAGTTCTAGAAGATTGTTCTGGGAAAAGCAAATTTTAAAAATGATGGCAAAGATAATAGCATGTGTAGCTACCTTTCTTGATTGGTGGATTTAGATATATATGCATGTGTATGTGTGTGTGTTCAGATGTGTGTACATGAACCTAACCAGCCGTTCCAGATATAAACTAATAGGGCTTTCTCCTCAGAAGCCTGAAACCCAACCTTTTATGGGGCAAGATTTAAGTATAAGAAATCCTTATTCTGTTTTAGGATGCACTCTGGTTTTCCAGAATCTACTTTATCTCCAACAACTACTTTTCTGGTATATCAGGAATATCTCTATTAAACAAACGTGGATGGTATAATAACAGCAATGGAATGATTCCCAGCTTCATTCCCGGAAGTTCAGCTCCCATTTCATGCTCTGATAAAGAAGACCATACATATAATTTACTATCTGTCCTGCCATTTCTTTGAATTGTCCACATTTAGTAAGGATTTTCCTTGGGAATTTCTTCTGTCCAAAATGGCACAAAGGATGCCAAGCATGGGCTCTATGTATCTTATTTGAATGTAAATTTTGGGTCTTGACTTTTGCTACCAGTATGGTTGTACAGGAATGTTTCGTTAGAGATTGGGATAAATTTTCACAGAGTCATTCTTTCTCGAATTTAGTCTCCTCATCTCTATTCCATCCTGACAAGATGACTGGTTTGGGTGATTTCTATAAATCAGTTTTTCTGAGGGCAATTTAAACTGGCTACAGTAAGGACCAATCCTCGAGAAATATCCTCAAGAGAACATAATCCTAACACCAATAGAATTGGACTATATAGGAAATCTAATTGGTAGAGTGATTGGACACCACTTTTTGGAGAAACTGACACATCCCTGAGAACTTCTGATTATTGTAATGCCAGGGAATACTACTATGATGGTGACTGCGTTTATCATACTAGGGTTTGAAAACCTCAAGAAACTGTGTTCCTTGCTGTTCCTGATGTTTGTCTTTGTTTACCTAGCCACTACTTTGGGGAATAGCCTCCTCATGATCCTGATGAGTACTCAGTGGGGACTCCAGAAAACAATGTACTTCTTTCTGGCAAACATTGTGTGCCTGGAGGTCTGTTAAACAACCAATATCGTGCCCAGGATTCTGGTGTACTTGTTGAGAGAACACAGTGATCTCCGTGGTAGGTTGCATTCAGCTCTATTTCTTTGAGGTCCTGGACAGCCCTGAATGTTCTCTTCCGGCAGTGATATCATATGACTAGTACCTGGATATCTGCTGCCCCTTGTACTGTCCAACACTAATGTATGAAACCATGTGTGGGACTAGTATATGGCTTATGTGCTAGTGGCTTCACAGTAGTAGCAGCATTTCACACTACTATGGTATCTGGTTTGACCTTCTGTGGTGGCAATGAGATTGACCATATCTTTTGTGACTTGAAACCTCTTCAGACACTCTACTGCTTAGATTTTCTTCTGGTCAACCTGTTCTGCATGACTGTAACAACACTGGTGACTCTGACTCACTTTGGACTAACCCTAGCTTCCCACTGGAGGATTCTTTCCACAGTCTTGCATATACCTGCAATGACTGGTAGACAGAAGGCATTCTCCACTCATTCCTCTCATCTAGTCATTGTGACCTTGTTTTATGGGACCTTGATTCTGGTATATGCTCTTTCCTTGGCTGACCACGTACCAATTCCCAACAAAACTTGTTTTTATTCTATACTATTGTCCATCCTAAGTGTAACCCCATTATCTATACCATAAAAACAAAGATGTCAAAGATGCCCAGAGGAAGCTAAGGATTTCTTCCTATGATAATAAGGTCCATTCAATCAACAAAGATGATGGCAGTCTGAAGGTCAAAGTAGGATGCCCATCTTCAGGGAACTCCAAGTCTGATTAGGAAAACATACGGTAGATTATAATCTTTATAACCTAAAGTATTTGCTGATTCCCAAATCATTTATTTAGCTGATTTTGGGGAAGAGTTAGTAGATTTGTCTTTGTCTTCTTGAAATAATCTAATTTTTCTTGAGCATATTTAAATTGAAAGAGATAAATAACACTTTCTAGTTAATGGGAGGGGAACAGTTCTGGCAAAAATAATAAATAATTATTAAATATAATCCCTCAAATAGTTCAATCCTGGAGGTAAGGATTGGCAGGTGTGCTTCAGTTTGTTCAATTTGCTCTCGCTCTCTCTCTTTCTGTCTCCCTCTTTCTTTCCTCTTTTCTTTTGTTATAAATAAGACTGGGAGATCCTGGAGATGGAGGAGTGGTAACTGTGCTATCCCAATAAGACTTGGAGAGCTCCCTGAATGAAGGGGGCATTATTATTTGCTTCAACACTCAGGCTAGAGTGCTGGCTACAGAGCTGACTATGTTAAATACATAATAATAATAATAATAATAATAATAATACTGCTCCTCAACATGACCTATGATCAAAAATGAAAAAGGTTAAATCTAACAAAATATATGAAAGCCCATTAGAAGATGAGTTTTGGAGAAATGTGCATTACAGCACTTATAGCAAGTTGTTATATATGTGTATTGCCTAAAGGCATTCATTTTTTTTATTATTTTAATTTATTATTAAATTACAGTTGATATTCAATATTATTTTCTACTAGTTGCAGATGCACAGTATAGTGGTTAGACACAATCATATAATTTACAAAGGGATCCCCCCAATATTTTAAGTACCCACCTAACACCATACTTAGTTATAACAATATCATTGACTATATTCCCTACTGTGTGCTTTACATCCTGTGACTATTTCATAACTGTCAAATGGTACACAACTATACAACAGTTTTGCACTCATTATTTTCATTTAATCATTTATCTTAGGTGTTGTCCCATGTCTTTTCTTAAATGTGGCTCCATGATATCATGTTTGCACAATAATTAATTTTCTTTTTAAATTCTTGTTTATTCTATTAGAGTTGTCCCAGTTTTTCCCCCTTTGCCCTCCTCTGCTCAGCCCATTCCCATGCTTCCACAGTCAATCCTCATACTGTTTTCCATGTCCATGGGTCATTCATACATGTTCTTTGACTAGTCCCTTCCCCTTCTTTCCACCATTCCTCCCTCTCCCCTCTGGCAGCTGTCAGTCTGTTCCATGTTTCCATGTCTCTGATTCTGCTTTGCTCTTTAGTTTATTTTGTTCATTAGATTCCTCTTATAAGTGAGATCATATGGTATTTGTATTTCACAGCTTGGCTTATTTCACTTAACACAATAATTTCCAGTTCCATCCATGCCATCCCAAAAGGTAGAAATTCCTTCTTCTTTCTTTCTGCTGTGTAGTATTCCATCATGTAAATGTACTACCATTTTTTAATCCACTCATCTACTGATGGACACTTATGCTGTTTCCAACACTTGGCTAATGTAAATAACAATATTATGAACATTGGAGTGCATAGGTTCTTTTGAATTGGTGTTTCAGGATTCTTAGGGTATATTCCTAGCAATGGAAATGCTGGGTCAAAAGGCAGTTCCATTTTTAAATTTTTGAGGCATCTCCCTACTGTTTTATATAATGGCTACACCAGTCTGCATTCCCACCAACAGTGCGCGAGGGTTCCCTTTTCTTCACATCCTGGCCAGCACTTGTGGTTTGTTGATTTACTAATGATAGCTATTCTGACAGGTGTGAGGTGATATCTAATTGTGATTTTAATTTCTATCTCTCTGATGGCTAGTGATGCTGAGCACTATTTCATATGTCTCTGGGCCCTCTCTGTTCTCCTTGGAGAAATATCTATTCAGGTCCTTTGCCCATTTTTTAATTGGATTCTTTGTCTTCCTGGAGTTGAGTAATATGAATCTTTATATACTTTGAAAAATAAACCCTTGTTGGATGTATCATTGACAAACATATTCTTCCATACATTTGGTTCTCTTTTCATTTTGAGAATGGTATATTTAGCCCTGTAGAAGCTTTTTAATTTGATGTAGTCCCATTTGTTTATTTTTCCTTTATTTTCCTTACCCTAGGAGATATCAGCAAAAATATTGCTACATGGGATATCTGAAATTTTACTGCTTATGTTTTCTGCTAGGACTTTTATGGTATCACAACTTATATTTTAAGTCTTTTATCCATGTTGAGTTTATTCTGTGTATGGTATGAGTTAGTTGTCTAGTTTCATTTTTTTTGCATATACCAGTCCAGTTCTCCAAACACCATTTATTGAAGAGGCTATTTTTACTCCACTGTTTGCTCATGCCCTCTTTGTCAAATATTAATTGACCATAGAGATATGGATTTATTTCTGGGCTTTCTATTCTGTTCCATTGATCTGTGTGTTAGTTCTTATGCCAGTGCCAGACTGTTTTGATTGCAGCGGCTTTGTAGTATAGTTTGATACTAGGTATTTGTGATTCCTTCAACTTTGTTCTTCTTTCTTAAGATTCCTGGGGGAAACGTTACTAGGGAGTTGCATGTTGGGTAGTGGGTACATCGCCAGCTGGTGCCCGGGGCAATTAGGGGCCGGCTCAGACTACTTTCTCAACTCCACCACCTTCTCCTTTTGTTGCGCACCGACCAAATGGTGGGGCTTCTGTGGTGAACGTGACTGAAGTCTGGGCACACTTATCAGTATCGTCTTGGCGACTCTAATAGCAGCTTCATTTTATTTGGGTATTTGGAGAGAAAATGGTGGCGGAATAGGAGGGAGTGGGGTCTGCTTCCTCCGGCCCACTGGTGAGACATCTGGCTGATTTTCTGAGGAGCAGAGCGATCACCCAGCTGTATTCCAGTATATAAGAAGATTGGCGACCAAGATTACATGGGAAATTGAAAGATCGGACGGTAGGGAGTTTGCTTTGGAATGAAGGGGTCCCTCGGGACCAGAGGGGAACAGGGAAGACTGCAGCTCCAGTCTCGGCAGCTGCCGGGTCTGTTGCAAGATCCTTGGGAGGGAGCCGGATTGGGATGGGTGAGTGGCCAAAATAGGCACTCTGTGGCTATTTGGAGAGGCACTGTTCCCAGCAGTCTGGAGGTCGGTGCACACCTGAGAGTTGGCCCATAGCGGCTGGTGCTCCCAGCAAGAGGAATTGGAGATTGCACTAACCTGGAGACTCCAGGCCTGTTGCTGCCCACTCAAGAACAGGTGGGAACAGCTTGCAGCTGGGGGCTCTGGGGCTGGGTGTGCCTTGCGAAGCCAATTAGGGGCGACTGGGGACTGTGAGTGGCCGGGTGCCCGGGCCAGCGGCTCACAAGCGCTGAATCCAGGGACAAAAGGGGATGGTGAACACAGGTGCACGGAGCTCACGCCTGGAGGGCCGGGGACAAAGAGCTGACAACCCAGCCCCTGCACATAGAGTCCTACAGGGCCGACTGGCTCCATGGAAGAAAGGCAGAGGAGCCCCACTGAGACCCATTGAGGGGAGCCCCAGTCCTCACAAACTCTTGACTCAGTGTGGGGGCCAGGCCGCCCAGAAGGGGTGCTGAGAATTCCTAGCAACTGGGCTGGAGGCAGGAGGGCAGCTAAGAGTGCATCTCAGGAAGGGAGAAAAGGAAACCTGATATCTTCCCAGCCTGTCGCAGATAGGAGGACCAGGGAAGCAGGCCTGACTGGACACTTTTAAAGCCAGCCAACAGATTTTTCTTTTTTGTTGTCGTTGTTCTTTTATTTTTTGTTTGTTTGTTTTTTCCCACCCTTCTTCGTATCTGTCCTTCTTTATTTTTTAAATTCCTTCTTCCTTCCCTTAATTTAGTATTTCTAGTATTCTCCTCTTTTTATTTCTTTTTTATTTTTTTAATTTTTTTCTTTTCTTTTTCCTCTTTTTATCCCTTCCCCTCTCTTCTTTATCCACAGGTGAGACATTAAAACCTGGAGTTGTGAAGAGAATAGAGTTGGACTCAGACAAGGGTCAGCCAAAAAACAGAGACAGTGACACAAAATTAACTTTGCTGCTCCAGAGAACTTGACAGATCAATTTAAGAAACAGAGGCTAGCAAGAAGAGTCTCACAAACAATGGGAAGACAAAGAAACAATCCCCAAATGAAAGGAAAGGAGGAAGCCCCAGAAAGAATGATAAATGAAATAGAGGCAAGCCAACTATCAGATAGTGAGTTCAAAGCATTGGTTATCAGGAAGCTCAAGAAGCTTGAGAAGCTTGATGAGCTCACAGAAAATTACCAGAAACTACAGGGAAACTATAGTGA